>LUGF01039320.1:268662-279913 GCA_001625245.1 Calycopis cecrops
GGGTATCTCAAGGAGTAACAAGTCAGTCAGTTTTAACATGATCTTTCGACACGTTTCCCAAAAAATGCATGGACAGACGGACAGACAGACGGAAAGACAACTAAATGATTATTTAAGCGTTCCGTTTTTTACTTTGAAATAAGGAACCATAAAAACGGAAATATGGAAGTCGAATGTGACAAGCGAAATACCTGTCAATTTATATTCGCTGCCGTTTTTCGGATGATTTGATTACGGAAAAAGGCCAGCAGACCGTTTAAAAAAAACGTTATGTGAAAAAGTTTTGCCTCGCCGCTTCTTGAGTGTCTTTCTCGATAATATTTAAAGACTGAAAGGAAGCTATTGAGTTTCCAGATCCGCATAGAAGTTATACAGAGGTATTAAGCTCTTTTATTCGGCTGCCTAGATACATGCAGCGTGGCACTACCGTTTGACTGTACTACTAAGTAAAGTTTTTGCGAACAAAATGATATATGATATCATGATTTTTTACAATCTTCTCCACATAATCTTCAAAGGTACCAAATTTAAAAATTATTTCATTCGAACGATTCTTTAAATAGATATATGAATGTTATACATAACTATCTGCGCCCCGCGGTTTCACCAGCGTAACTTTCGATCCCGTGGGAATATCGGGATGAAAAATAGATGTTGGCCGATTCTCAGACCTACTCAATATGCTCACAAAATTTCATGAGAATCGGTCAAGCCGTTTTGGAGGAGTATGGCAACGAAAACTGTGACACGAGAATTTTATATATTAGATGTAACATAAATTGCATATTTAATATTAAGTGACCGTCTTTACAGTATTTAAGACATGGCATGAATCTATCTATATGAACCTACAACTCAAATAAAATCACATACTTCGTTATTTTAATCGAAGCTACGGAGCTTCGATTGAAATATACAATCACTAAAATACGAATTATATCTGTGGATTAGCACACCACCAACTTAAGTTTATGAAGTATGGACTGAGGATTTCAAAATCTACAGACATACAGACATTAAGCCAAATGTTATCACTAAACATAATGATATATAATATAATAATTTCTATCCTTTATACAACGACATCGTCTGTCGCCATTTTCTCTTTTATTGCGCTCTTATGACATAAGCCTCTTAATATCCAAATTAACCACAACAGCCTTCGCAAAGTGCTTAAAGCCTGCGTCAGCATCTAATTAAGAGTAAAAGGATAATTAAAGGAAGTTTGAAATTAAGTTAATATTAAATTACTGTTCGTCGGAAAGGGTCGAAAAAAATATATAAAACAACAACACGTTTAAATTATCGCTATATGTAATGAATAATATACATCATTATTTAAGGAGTAGTTAGAACCGACATTTCGCGAAGGATTGGAACGTTGAAATGGAGACTTAATGAAATGAAACTATGGAGGGGACTGGTAAACTAACGAGAAAAGTAACAAATAGTGGCTAGAAAAAAATTGACTGGTCCGACTGAGGTGAAAGATGACAATGAACCGATCACACTTAGGAGAAAAATGGCATGGAACTGATCACACTGAGGAGAAAAGTCGCAGGGGACTGAACACACTGAGGTGAAAAGTGGCAGGGGACTGATCACACTGAGGTGAAAAGTGGCAGGGGACTGATAACATCAAGTAAAAAAACAGGCCAAGTCGCACACCGAGGGTTCCGTAGGAACGGGAGGTATGAGCAAAAGTAATAGACGTTGAGAAAATTACACTTCCCTGCGACAAGTTGACAAACTTATATATGCGGGTGCTTGCATACATTTAGTATGAAACGAACTAAATGCATAAGTTGGTAATGACTTTTCCAGTGATATAAATTTTATTTACCAATTTTTAGATTTATTCCTATATGTATACTGTAAGGTCTTACTTCTTGACAAATTTCAGAATTCTAGCTCAACGGGAAGTACCCTATAAATTTTCGAAAAAGTGCGCTTTCATACAAAATTTGTGTATAAATGTCTATAACTTTTTATTGCGTTATCTTAGAAGTGTTATTTTTTCAAGGCCTCAAGACGTAACTGACCTCCGTATTTGACAAAAATTTCAGCTTAATCCCTTCACGCGTTTTAGAGAAAAAGGTCTTGACAGACGTACAGACAGACGGACAACAAAGCGATCCTATAAGGGTTCCGTTTTGTCTCTTTGAGATACGGAACCCTAAAAAGATGTCTGATGTGTCCAAAATCTTTGATCAATTCTCTGCCCTATTAAGAGATTTCGTTTTAGAAAATAAATTGCAGACAACAATGAGATTCATGTGAAAATGCAATCTTCTTGCATCAGCCGCCAGCTTCGTGCGTCAGCAGCCAGGTGGGAATAGAACTATTTGGTGGGTGTGTAGTTTGCTCTTCCTCTGTACTGCGAGTCGCACATAACCGCCAGATTCAGCAGCATGTATAAAATCATTTTTTTGATGTAAACAATATGGAAGTGAAAAAAAACAAAAGAAAACAGTAAAGACAAGGTCAGAACAAATGTTTGTAGAGTCAAAGGAAGTTACTTACAATTACATAGCAATGAATCACCTGTTTGGTTTTTAAAAATAACGCAGTATTAAATTTACATAATGAAGAAGAGCGGTGGCGCGCAGGACGGAAATTGTTTATTACGTCTCGCTCCATAATATTTACGGACCAACCTTATAGAGCAGCGGTTGGCAACCCGCGGCACGCCGACTTCCTACGAGCGGCCCGCGAATGTAAAAGGTCATTTGGGCTTCTAGGGTGAATATCACGAGTGCAGCCCACGTTTAGTTTATTTTGCCTCGGCCCTTGCCTGCCAAAGGTTGCCGACCGCTCTTATAATGTTTGGAGTTCCCTTTTTAATATATGTGAACCACTGTACGCCTATAAAAGTTTACTAGCGTAGGATCTTGTTAAAATAATAATACGGACAAAATATTATTATTGTGATATAAAGATATATTATGTACTATATGCCCCGTTGGGCAACGACCTCTTCCTCTTTACAACTAATAAGAGATATCATCCAGATCTGTTGTCAAATACCTGAAGTCACCTAATAAATGCAAATTGATAGGTGATCTTATTTATATAAGACTAGAGCTTTGAATAAGTAGGTATTATGGTAACATTTTACGACTGTTCTGATTTATTTTTAGGGTTCCGTATCTCAAAGAGAAAAAACGGAACCCTTATAGTATCGCTTTGTTGTCCGTCTGTCTGTACGTCTGTCAAGACCTTTTTCTCTAAAACGCGTGCAGGGATTAAGCTGAAATTTTTGTCAAATACGGAGGTCAGTTACGTCTTGAGGCCTTGAAAAAATGACACTTCTAAGTTAACGCAATAAAAATTTATAACCATTTATGCACAAATTTTGTATGAAAACGCTATTTTTCGAAAATTTATAGGGTACTTCCTGTTGAGCTAGAATTCTGAAATTTGGCAAGAAGTAGATTTATTCCTATATGTATACCTTACAGTATACATATAGGAATAAATCTAAAAATTGGTAAATAAAATTTATATCACTGGAAAAATCATTACCAACTTATGCATGTAGTTCGTTTCATACTAAATGTATGCAAGCACCCGCATATTTAAGTTTGTCAACTAAAGGGAAGTGTAATTTTCTCAAAGTCTATTACTTTTGCTCATACCTCCCGTTCCTACGGAACCCTCGGTGTGCGAGTCCGACTCACACTTGGCCGGTTTTTTAGAGAATAAACAGACAAACGACTAATCGGTGCCATACCAGTTGATTTATACAATGTACAGTATAGCATTTTGTATGAGGTATGACCATGCTGAATTGCACGGAATGGGGTCAGCTATTGCGTGTTTCGTGCAGTTTTTGAGGTCCGGTGACTCCTCGTTCCGTTTTCTCTTCTAATCTAAAAATTATATCTACATTAAATTCAAAGTCTAAACCCCATAATGTTTGCATGCATTAAATCAAAAAAATACAATTCACCATGTTGTATCAACAATATATATCACGAACAAACAAAATCGTGGACAAATAACCATTTGTTCGGGTTCTGGAGCAATAACAACAAATCAGCCGGCGTATTGTTCAAACTTGCACTTTAATAAAATGGAACTCGGCGTGAAAATTTACAAAACATTTCACAAATTGAACACCATAAAGGACACCAGTGGTGCCGATTTCATATATATTCGATAAACAAATTGATTTCTGGCCTTAGATCATTGACCTTTTGGCTCCAAAGCCTGTGACTGTCAGACCTTTGTCATTTTACTAAAGCTGACAGCGCGACATGTGCTTAAGAACTCATGTTACTCAAAGACCTACTTTCAATAACAAAATTTGCCTGGTTAGATTTAGAACTATATCAATAGCATCAATATCAAGGCTGCTAATCTACTAAAGTAATTTTATAACTTTAAATACACAAACAAAAATTCACTTCTTTAGTTCTGTGTACAATAATGACATATGAAATACAATAATGATTTTGAACGTAGATCTCAGAACACTACAGACGAGATACCACCGAATACATTTTCTAGTATAATTTACTCAGCAGTTTAAAAGATTTAATCATTATTCTTCCCGACTGCCGCAATCTGAGCCGGGTAATATTTTAAAGCGTAAATCTAAATAATGATACTACGACATAATATAATGTTCGGTGCTTCTACAAAGTGTTTTATTATCACAAAAGGTGAGCTTTTTACGATCCTAATTGGCTTTTGCTGTGGGGATTTTAGATCAGTATAATATTTCTGACCATATTTTAAGCAGGAAACAAAACCGGCTTTTTTAACATCAGCATCATAAGGCTATTATTTCCTTACTAGCTGCGCCCCGTGGTTTCACCCGCGTAAATTTCGATCCCGTGGAAAATAGAAAATCATCCCGTGGCATCCCATAGGAAAATTTATTCGGGATAAAAACTATCGTATTTGCTAATCCAAGTTACCCTCTATGTGTGAGTCAAATTTCATGAAAATCGGTTTAGCGGTTTTTACGTGAACGAATATCAAACAAGCAAACAAACATAGAAACCTTCACATTTATAATATTAGTAGGATAGGATAGTTGTAGGAGAACGGATCTAACTGGTCATAATACCTATGTATTCGCTAACCTAAAACCGAAACTAGTCATATAAGCTTAGCACTATTTTATTTGTACGAGCTCTGATATGTCTTCCATTGTATCATCATCATCCGACGAATGTTCACGAAAAGTCACTAAGAACCCTAAGGCTGGTTTTAGTGTCACGCGGACCGTCCGTACGGACGGTCCGCGCATGCCGATCTGTATTACAGCTACGGAGTGTTTAAACTTAGCTGATTTTTGCACATTTTGTATCTATTATGTCATAAGTGTTTTAATAATTGTTTGTTTCCCAAATAAAACAAAATAAAATAAAATAAAATATGTAATGCAGACGGATCCGTACGGACGACCGTCCGCGCGGACAGCTCCGTGGCACGGACGCGCCATGCGGACGGTCGTCCGTACCGACCTTACGTTACAGGAATTACTTTTTGAAAGTCAACAATTAAATCTACCACCGGCTCAACCCTAGCCCTGTCCTGATAAAAACCGGCGAAACAAACTCAATGGCCTCATGTTGTGTTGAGATGTAAAATTAAAAAGTATCATCATAACACCATTATAATCATGGTGATGATGATTGTAATAATAATACCTAATAACTACTGAGAAACGACTAATTTCTTCACGTGGAATACCTTGTGTGGAAAAGAATGTACATTCTGTTTTGCTAACAATCGTGATAATCTTTTTTCCACTTGAAGTAAACCTTATCGTGTGTCTGTTCCAAGCGAACGGCGCGGAAAACCAATATCTATTAAAAGTTACGTGCACTAGAGATATGTGGGGCGGCCGTGAACTAGGACGTCAAGTGAACTTGTTTACACTTAATAAAATTACTTTAGCGGATTTTATCACGGTTTATTGCTAAAGTAAAGTAAAGTGCCTTTTTAGAAGATTTCTAATTAATCAGTAGTAGGTACCGATTAATGCTAAAAGTACTTTATTATTATTATTATTGTAGCTTCATATTACCTCAGTATAAATATTCATATGAGTATAAACTAATACAAGTGATTTAATTTGAAGCAATGCACACAACCTTTGTTTAAGTCTTTTGTCACGATTCTGATTTTAACTTACTTCAAACCGGGAGGTTGTTAATACAGCTTATATAAACTTGAATAACAGATGGAACATATTATTTATTGGCTTTTCCTCTTTTTGGATTAGTAAATCTAAGCTATAAAACGCCCCCGTCTCATCGACATTGAAACTGGAAGACTGACTTGGGCGACGAGTCTAAGTTGTGTAGTAATCAGTCCTTCTTTCCCGCAGATGGCAAGGGACGCATCCGCCGTATTAGCCGAGAGGATTCAAGATTTGGGATAGTAATGCCATTTAGATTAATAAGTAACAACTTTGTATTTACATGCAAGTGCATTTAGCATTTTAATATACCTATTAGTTATTACATATCTGTTGGATATCTAATGTTTACGGACATTTCGTTCTTTTATTCACGCATTATAAAGATTTACAGTGATCAAAATGCACCCTCACTCACATCTCTCATCATCACTCTTGTCGTTAGACCTTCTAGGCTGGATTACTGTGTTTCTACTTATGTGTAACAAGCCACAAGAGAAATACAACGAAAGATTACTTATCTGCGTATATACTTATTCATAACTCATCTAGTGCTCTTCTCACAATCACTCATTAATAATTCGAATAGAACTTTAATATCATTTAAATATAATATATTAGAAAGCATAGAGATAGATCATATCTCAGAAACAAAGGTAAAGTTCTGCTTTTTTTCAAGCAACATTAAGGATAACTTTATATTGATGTCTGGACTCTGGTGTCTGGGACAGACGTATTTTATGTGAAGACCGGTTATAAAACTACTTATTACTATCTTACGGACAAAATCGCGTTATTTTCGGATACTTTATAGCGGCCGCGATTGAGAGAGGTCTGCGACAAAAATAGTTTTACTACAATACCATTATCGCTCTTTAAGAGTTAGGAGATGTACCTGAACAAAATTGGATTGACTATACTTGGGACAAAATAAGAAGCCCGTTTTGACGTTTCACACTTTATATGGTGGGATAACTTTTTATGAACGTTACGAAAAATTCAATTCGAAATCCTAATTAATTAATATTTCACTCAATACTATAACAACAAGTATCATTCGGAAGAATCAAGTTTAAATTTATATTTAAGAAAATGTCTGAAAAACTAATGAATCGTTGAATAATATTACGCAAAGCGGTATTACAATGTCATACTTGTGCATTGTCAGATTCAGTGCTGTTACCGTTGTAAAATCATTTTTATACCGAATGAAATCGATTATTAGGATAATCGACCTTTTTTATAAACAACATTATATTATAATACACAAAAATAAGTAAATATAAATAAATGTATTATTAAATTGTAGATATTACTAAATATTTTATGTTTTAGCTTTATTTAGATATTCAATAAGGATATTTTGATACTATAAACAATGATTTAGTTAAAAGCCAGGAGTCAAAATATAATAATAATATAATGCTTATTGCAATAAATCCGTTATGATTTACTTAGATTTGAGAGTCCGTAATTTCATGATTTAATCGGCGTTAAACTGATATATTCCAAATAAGAACGACAATAATAATTAATAACACATTTGTAGATTTATATATAAATGAGATAATCACACCACATTAGTATAGCTCTATGGAGCTTAGGTCTATGGTTATAGGTAGTACCTACCATACCTATAGGATAGGATATATTATAAAATGTTAAAAACACATGCGTGTAATTATTTTAAATCGATGTCTCAATAATTGGTCGTAAAAGTAAACGATTATTTTTTCTCCTTCCTACACAACATATTTTGGCAGCTGTCAAAACGGGCTTCTTATTTTGTCGCAAGTATAGGGAAATACCGCTCAGTCACATATTCTTGGAATTAAATAATGGCTACTCTACTTCTTACACGTTTTGAGAAACAGGATTGCCAGAAACGAATAGTACGTCGTCGTCAGTAGTCGGAATCCCACACCTAGGGTTCAATGCCTACTGAGCAATGACTATGACATCTTACAAATGTTGACCAAACTACATTTATATGCAACGTTTACTCATCCATTCTAATATTATAAATGCGAAAGTGTGTTTGTTTGTTTATCCTTCTTTCACATTAAATTGGATCAACGTATCGATGTGATATTTAGTATGGAGCTAGTTGAAGGGCTAAAGAGTGCCATCGGCTCGAAATATGTACAAATATTATATTTAGTCTACCACGCGAGCGAAGTCGAACAGTTAGTTTTATATTTAAACTGCAACAATTCAAAATGTTTTTTTTTTCTATGGTATAACTTTGCATTGCAATTTTTTTTTGTTATTATTGCGGCTGTAGTAATTACACACTATGAATTTTAATTTCTAATAATAATAAAATTTATACCTGTTGTGTGACAGACAGACAGATAGACTGACAGCGGACGCTTAATAATACCATTGGTGCTCTTTAGGTTTTAACCCTAAAGACTAGCAGAAAGGACAAGTCATCAGTCTTTCTTTATATCTGTACGGTATCAGCATACTACGCGCAGACGATAGAAACTTTAACCCTATACTTTATGAAAAATATGTCTGTTTAGAATTAGATCGTATAATATACATCTAACATTTCTTAACAAAGGCGACAGATCTGGCCAGGTTATAAATATATATACAAGGAAAACGCTTGAATATATTGAATTGCAGATAACAAAAAACCTTTACGTTGCGTAGGGTCGACACCTTATCACCTTATCAACTTGGGTTTGGAAAAGCGGACCGGCATTACCTTTTTGATATGTTTATCTAAAAACAGAGACACATACACATCTAAGCTATATGGGTAATGGGGTTAAGCTTAACCTTGGTTGAATGTACAAATGATTTTTATTATATTCTACTTCCTACTTATATTATAAATGTGAAAATTTGTATGTTTGTTTGTTACTCCTTCACGCAAACCCTGCTAAACCGATTTTCATGAAATTTGGCACACACATAGAGGGTAACTTGGATTAGCACATAGGATAGGAGTTTTTGTCCCGCAATAATGTTCCTATGGGATTCTATGGAATAATTTCCTATTTTCCACGGAATCGGAATTTAAAAGGCTTAAGAAGGTATTAGAAGCAAGCGCTCAATCAGATAGTCGCGACTCCCATAATGAAGCAAGGGAGTCTCAGAGATTCTAAAGATACGCATAAGACATACAAGACATACACGCAAGAACATACGCAGCCACGTAGGCAGGCTCGCTCGCATGCCCTTTCCTACATTTCAGTGGTAGAACGGAAATGTTTAAATCAGTTGCTTATATTCATGTTGTATTTATCTTCTTATTCCACACCTAATTAAAAGCGATGATGATGATGATGATGGTGATGATGATGAAAAAATATAGCGCCACGAGCTCTCATCAGTCGTCTGAATGTGACAGGCGATATATCCTCCGATATCTGTTCGCCGCCATTTTTCAGATGATTTGATTACGGAAAAAGGCCAGCCGGCCATTTAATAAAAACGTTAAGTGGAAAAACGTTTTGCCTCGCCTTTTCATGAGCGCTCGATAGTAAAAGACTGAATGGAAGTTGTTGGTTTTATTATAATAGTGATCGCCCAAAGATCGAAATTGAATCTCATTTATAAAAAAACATTAGACTTGGAATACTGTTTGACTGTAAAACTTTTTTTAACCAAAAATAAATATTATGTCATGATATTCTACACAACTTCACTTAACCTTCATCGGTACCTTATTTCAAATTCTTTTATTAAAGCGAGTCTTTAAAAAGTAATAAATAGTATAACATAAATACTTTAATTAACATAAAGTGACCTTCTTTACATTTTTTATGATGTTTTGAAAATACCTAATGACACTTAAAATCCTTTGGTTCGATTCGAAATAAAATCACATATTACTTAGCTTAGCTTACTTAGCTTCAATTGAAATGTACATTGACGAATACACGAATGATATCTGTGTATTTACACACCACCTTACCTACAAAACATTCAAACCGACATTATAACGCCAAATGTTACCGCTAAACATAATGTTGCATATTATAACTGTTATCTTTCATATAACGACATCGTCTGTCGCCATTTTCTCTATAATTACCTCTTAGG
Source organism: Calycopis cecrops (assembly GCA_001625245.1). Taxonomy (NCBI): domain Eukaryota; kingdom Metazoa; phylum Arthropoda; class Insecta; order Lepidoptera; family Lycaenidae; genus Calycopis; species Calycopis cecrops. Next base: position 278,879 of record LUGF01039320.1, read on the forward strand.
ATATTAAGCGTCAAAGTATCTAAATTAACTACAAACCGCTTAAAACCTAAATGAGAGCGAAAGGATATAACAGTTAATGGGAGTTGAAAGTTGATATTAAAATACTTTACGTCTGATAGTCTTACTTAAAAACGGCAACATTGTTATATTAGTCCTATGTGTTGATATGTTGCGATAGCAGCTGTTACCGACATTTCGCGAAGGATAAGCTGGATGAAATTAATGGACTGGTAAACTGAGGAAGAGAAAAGTGACAGTGGACTGATCACACTGAGTAAAAAGATGGCTGATTGATAAAGGACTAAAATCTGTCATCCGTTAAGACAGCCTATTGAGAGATCTCGTTTAAGAAAATAAATAGCAGAACAAACAATCACGTGGACATAATATCTATGCGCATCCGTGCATTAGCTGGACCATACAAGAGTAGCAGTGTTTAGTGGATATACTGTGTACTTTACCTGCGTTACCGCCATATTCGGTAGCATGCTTATAAACCTTTTTTTAATCTAAAAAAGATGGAAGTAGCAATGAATAATATAAAAGAAAACAGTTAGGACTCATGGTCCGGACAAATGGTTGTAAAGTCAAAGGAAGTAATAAGGTAGCAATGGATCACCTCTTTCGGCGCTTATTACAATGTGTATATCCAAAATTGGACCTTCATAAATGACCGTGATACGTTCTAAAAAATAACACAGTGTCAAATTTTATTATGAGCACAGTATGCGTAGTATGAAAATAATTCATATCACATAGAAGTGATTTAAATTCTCAACCAAGACAATGAATGATCCTCATAATTTGATAAGTTTTCCGAGCTGCTTGTTGAAGCGAATTGATTTGTCCTCAGAACTTAATTTTAATTGGCCCTCTTCTTACGTTTAAAACTTCACTGTTTAACGATCGTCAGGACTTGTTTCATTAATTTATTACGCTTTTCATTGTTGTTCAGGCTACAGCAAGTGGATGAATATTTATATGACAGAATATAATTGTATTTCTTTACATAATATCTCGCCGAGCTAAGTATAG
>LUGF01039320.1:295078-308626 GCA_001625245.1 Calycopis cecrops
TATCTTATAATCGTTATATTAAAAAACAGATTAAAAAGTTCTTAATAATAAACAGATGTAGTCATTATTGAATTAGAACAAAATTAGGCCAGCATGACCGAGAATATACCTCTCAATCATATAATATTGTGAACGGATGCCTTCATGCTGTTTGTGAGATTCAGTGGTCCGTTGAAGAGATGGGCAAAAAAGTGAGCCATGAATTATGATGTTTACTGCTGGTGGTAGTCAACATTTTGACTTACTACATATATAGTTAGTACTCAAATTACACTACAAAACTTCTAAGTACTCTTAAATATTCCTTACCAACAACTTTCTGGAATATTACTATTCATACCAGGGTACCAACAAAAATCATAAACTAAACCGGCTTCTTTTACGTGAATGATAGAATCAAGTACATCAATTGTTCTTTCGCTACTGACTGTGCCACAGTACAGGTCTCGGGGTAGTTCACTTACATGGACTCCATCATTATTGACTACAGTCAGACTGCATGTTCCATCTGGTGACCACTTGCATCCTCTTAGATATGGCTGAATCTCTTTGGCAGCACTTTTTGTTGGCGACCAAGAAGAATTACATAGTTCTATCAATGTTTTACTAGTAAATAAAGGAACAGTTTGTAGTGGTAAATAATCTTCTACTACTTCGTTTTGTTCACATGTTTCGAATGGTTCAATGCTATTATCTATTGAAATATGGTTATTAGTATCGTTTGAATTTATTTCATGATGTACTTCCGAAGGTTCTTCGCTATTATCTATTGTTCTGTAGCTATCATTTTCAGCATATTCAAATGTTTCTTTAGTATCCATTATCTCATCTGCTATATCCATAACTGATATTTATTTACAAAAACGTTCTTAAAAAATCATACATGTTTTCAATCATTTAAATCAGCATTGTATGTGAAATAGTTACATACATTAAAATGAGAATTATTTTGAATTCACACTCAGTGCCGACAATAACACCGCTGTTAAATTTAGTTAATTGATGAACATAATATACATTATCGAATAAATCAACAAGCAAAGAAACAACGTCTTGATATTCAAAACCGATGAGTACAGTAATTAATAAAATAAATTTTATTTGAAAATTCTAAGTTTTTAGCCACAAAAAGCGCTCTCTGAATCCGAATTCCGATTTCCTCTTCTTCTTTACTATTGAGTATTGACATTTCACATTTCACTTATGGAGCGCGTTCCAAAACCATGCAATAAACACTTTCACTTTAGCTATGTGGCCCAAGTATTACTTTTAAATAGGTACTCTATTTTAATTTTAAATGAATACATCTGTTTAATATAAATGTCTAATATTATATTTATTTTATATTATCTAATATTAATATTTATAAATTAATGAAATGTTTTTTATTGTGCGCATAAAATCAATCACAAAAAATAGAAATATATTTTATTGTTATTTAATTTGACATTATTATATATTTCGAACGTTTAGCAGTCTAAATCAGTTTGCCTATTATGGCATATTTATAAAAATACTGCTTTGTAAAAAACAAAATAGGTGGTTCACTGCCTGTATTATGTTTTTTATTTAGAGTTAGTCCAATCATACACCCCAGGTTGGACACCCTGGGGTGGATTCTTGGAAACGTGTGTCCAAGAATCCACCTTAAGCTAGGGTGCGTAAATGGATTGTTCATTTAGATTTTCCTTCAATATACCACCTCGATAATGTACTAGTTTACTTTTAATGAAACTATTAAAGTCACGCAAATTTGAAAAAATAAGAAGGAAGGAGTAAAGTAGTGTTTAGGTCTAATCTTTGTCATTAAAAAATTATATGACATTGACAAATCGATGGCATAGACTTTGGCAGTGTATTTTTTTTTATTTTGAGTATGAACTTTGAAATTGAAGTTGTCATCACAGTTGTCATTTTCCTAGATTTGACTTCTCTACTAAAATACAAATCTTGAAATAATTGTAAAAAATATTTACTGCACTGTATCAGTAATTAATTCTTTAACAAATGTGAATTAAACCCGTGTACTTTGTTATTCTTAATGAAAAGAAGTTGATTGGTTATAAGTTCATGAGATTAATTAAGTAATATTTTTTATTTACGCTAATACACATATTTGATTTTATATACGGGAAAAGAAAACATTAAATGACTGGTGGCGGACAATTTTGTAAATACCTTTCTCGTGGTATAGTTGTAGAGTTATACTTCAAATATCCAATTTATCAATACTTTGCAGATGTCTCTTAGGATAATAAATCGTAGCTTTCGTTCCACGGCGAGGTTTTTAAACCAAAATATGTCGCTGGGCGAAACCCCTGCCAAAGCGTCGTTATGCTGTGAAGATGTTGAAGGTTCACCACCAACTTATGCCATGTACGAAGCTTTGAAGGATTCATGCCAAAACAATGCATCATATTTCCAACCCGACGACAGTGAGAACGGCCAGCGGCTGTACCAGGGCTTCATGACCCTCATAGATCACATAGACTCTGTTTGGCCACTTGTGGATCATGTGCGAAAGGTAAGCTCTCAAAAGCATGTCATAAATGTATTTATTTTATAGATGAAAATATCTATTATATAATATATGTCCAATTATTGCTTGTGAAATTTAAATCATAGAGTATTATACTTTGCTACTTGAAAATACCTTAAAAATAAATTTGACTTGATATTTAGTTTCATTAGTTCAGGGGCCCTGAACCTATAAATAAGTGGATGCATCTTGCAACAGTGTTTTGTGTAACAGGTGTTTTGTTTTAACCATTGAAAAAATATGTGATAAATCACACACACACACACTTTTGTAACAAAACCACTCATAAATTTCATTTATCAGTTCTGAAAAGAAATATGACTAGAAGAATGTCAAGGTTCATTAAATCTCATCTCTTTTGTGTTCCTCGATTATGGTTTCTCATTGTCAGATTTGTTTGTTGATTAAATAAATAGAGAGTAACAGATAACATGGCACATGTTAATAATTATCATTATAATTAATTATGCATCTTTGGGTATAAATTGTAATCATATAACCTGTGTTTATTAGAATATTTGTTATTGAGTCATTTAAAAATGGAAAACCGTACAAAACTGATCTAAAAAATTTAATTGGCTTCTCATCTTGTTTTAGGTGGCTCCTTTATATGATTTTGATAGTGCATCTCCTGGCAATGGATATAGAAGCTTTGTGTCAGTTGTAGACAGCTGTGTTCTACATGGACTGAAGCTAAGTCGACAAGTTTGTACAGGGAGGGATGCGCTACTGTTTCGTAAAGGATATTTTGTAAAGTAAGTGTTATTATTGTTTTTGGTAGACAACACACACAACCAGAACTGTGCCTAATGATTATCTAAATATACATCATAATATAATATATATAAAGGTTTTAGTAAGAGGTTGTATGCACAATGTTACACAAACTTGTTTGGGCACAAAGTGGGAAGTACCTTAGGCTCATGTCACCGCCCAAGTGTGATTTTCTGGTGACCCATTGAAAGGGACAGGGAGGACTAAACATAATAAATAAGAGTGCAGATGACTATGGACGTCGGAGGTCATTACTCATTTTGTATTATGGCTTGTAAGGATCTTCTGAGATCACACAATTTTTATAAACAGGATTTCAACATAAAGTTATTAGTACAAATTCCTTGATGGATATTATGTAAATGATTTAGGGCCTTACCTTACTCCATTTACCACTAATACCCAGGATTGGAAGCCATAATCATTATACCTAATATAACACAATAATTATACCTTCGTAAAATTGAATATATTTTACTTCTTTAAGAATAACTAAACATTAATTATAACTTATGTTATTATAAAAACCACATCTCGGTTTTTGATTTCATAATCCTGATAGCATATTAAAATGCATGAAATATCATAATATTATTTAAATATATAATATGATAATTATAAAAAAATATAAATACATCATTGTTTTAATACAAAGATAAAAAATCTGAAGGAGAGATACTGCCATTTTCAAATCTAGAAGAAGAAAAAACTAACAAGTGGCAATATTCGAGATTTACCCCCACTTGCAATCATTCAAAAATTTTCGTGAATGATTAGGAAACAATTAAGCAGATAAACTTAGAACTTAACTTACTTGAACTTAACTTAACTTAAGCAGATAAACGAAAATCTACAGAGTCTGCGTGATGAATAGTCTTTAACCGACTAATATTTTCAATGTCTATTTAATTAAAAAAAGAATGTGTCAGCACTGACACGCGACCTTTTTAATGGCATAATGGGAAAAGAGTTGGGCGACCTGATGTAAAGTGATCACCAACGCCCACAGACTTCCGTAACACCAGAGGTCTACCAGATGCGTTGGCGACCTTTGACCGAGACATGAATAAGCTCTTTTCTAGAAGACAGGTCGTATCGGAAATACCGAGGACTGGGCCTTACTACCTATGGACGAACACGGTTCTGTAGTGAAAGATAATAGACGTAAATGACGTAAGCGCAGTAAAGCGTAACGCTCGTGCTATGCTTGACTGGTTACGTTCGCACCTCATATTTTTCTATATTGGCCCCCCCCAAATTGTTTCTTAACATGTATACTCCAAGAAACTATAGCAGACTTTTAACAGTCCAGTTGCAGTGTTAACACTAACTTAGAAATCCAGACAATTTCATTGGCTGCAATGTATTAACACAACAATAACTCACGTTCACCTTCGCCTGTTCCCTATGGGTCAGTTCACACCAAAAGCGCGGCGAAGCGCAGCGAAGCGAAGCGCAGTTTATGTGTCATATGAATTTCAACTTTATAATAATTACTATAATACTTGTTATCGCATGAGAAACTCGAACGAGTCGCGCGGATTCCCGCGACTGCGCGAGACTTCGCTGGAATCCGCGCGGAAGTCGCGAGAATTCGATAATAAGTACTACAGCATTGAAAATAAAGTTTAAATTTATATGACACTGAAAGTGCGCTGCGTTTCGCTGCGCTTCGCCACTTTTGGTGTGAATTGAGCCTAAGGGTCAATTCACACCAAAAGCGCGGCGAAGGGCAGCGAAGCGGAACGCAGTTTGTGTCATATGAATTTCAACTTTATTTTCATTTCTATAGCACTTATTATCGAATTCTCGCGACTTCTGGAGCATTCCAGCGACTTTTCGCGCATTCCAGCGACTTCGCGGGAATCCGCGCGTCTCGTTCGAGTTTCTCATGCGATAATAAGTATTATAGCAATTATTATAAAGTTGACTCTTCGCCGCGCTTTTGGTGTGAATTGACCCTAACAGGGTAGGCAGAGGGTACAGAGTATGTATATGTCATCATAACATTGTAAACACCGTTAGTTTACAATATAACTCGCGAGATTATAAAATGTCAGCAATTATTTTTCGTTAATTTTAAATAATCTGTCCTGATCAATACCGCTTCCAAACTAATGAGTACATAATCATCTAGTTTATAACAGATGTAGATGTGTTTTCGTAAACATGTTGACTTATTACGCTTGTGTGTTTAGATTTCCGCGAAACCAGAAAAACTCGTTTAGATCAGAAGGTTAGTTAACGCGATTTTTCAATTGTTTCAAAAGTAACAAAACCGTAAAATTCGACGCACACGCGCCCGAGAAGAGATGTTTCTGAGTGTGTATGTAGGTATGTTGGGCATATGCTATAACCAAAACCACTTGAGAATTTGAACTCTTGAAACAGGTCTCATATTTGAGTTTCATCATCATCATCAGCCTATTGCAGTCCACTGTTGAACATAGGCCTCTCCCATAGCACGCCACTGGCCTCGATATTCGAGTTTGTCTAGTAATAATTGGATCAGCGCTAGATCCAGGTGGGGGCAAGGGGGCATCCCTGGGACTCGTAAAGCTTAAGGGCCTTAAGATCATTTTTGTACCCATGTAGGGGCCCCCTTCTCAACACCAAGGTCTTTAACCCCGGGCACCGTCAGAGCTTAATCCGGCACTGAATTGGGTAAACGTTGAAGTGAAATTTAGACTCGGAATTATTTTAAGTCTTGATACAAAATGTCTTTATGATTGTACTAGCTGTTACCCGCGAGTTCGCTCGCGGGGTAAAAAGAAACCGATTGCACTCTTCAGTCCTTCAGCTATCTCCATAAACAATAGCACATTGATCTATTGATCCGATTTGATGCGAAAGAAGGACAAACAAACAAACACACTTTCGCGCTTATAATATTAGTATGGATATACAGGGTTATTTTTTGGTCACCAGCCAAATTTTCAGGTCTGGTTCGGAATCAATAATACATTCGATTTATGAAATAAAAATATTAAAAAAATATTTAGTTACAATTACTTTGTCCCATTTTGTAAAACATAGTTCTTGGTCACCATGTGCATCACACTCGCGACTCACGGTAGGCCGACGTCACTGACCTTGAAGTCGATACATTTCGTGTAATAACAACAATTCGATGTAATTTTAAGGACCATTTCAAATCGATTTTCATTTAACAAAATATTACAATTAGACAATAAAATTTAAAACACACTCTTGGAATGATGTCTACTTCCTTTAAAATTTGGCCGGTGACCAAAAAATATCCCTGTATAACCGAGAATGAACAAACAAGCAAAATCTGAAAAGATCGGAAAAGTTTAGAGTGTGTCTGATCACGCAAAAACTATTACCTACATATCTACACAATTAGTTACCGCGTAATTTGAACAGAACCTTATAATTTTATATAAACACCTGCCCTCAGCTATGTGGCGTAAAGGTTGGCTATTTAATTTTATGAATAACTTTACCTTAATAATGATAAAAAATCTTAATTAACCTTGCAATATTACTTTACCTGTTTACCTAGAGTAGCTGCAAGTATGCGTTAAGAATTTAACTTTCAACTCTGTTATGGAAAAGTTTATATAATTCTGTAGTGAATCCGCGGGGCACTAGCTGTGCCCCGCGGATTCACCCGCGTTTAATTTCTAAGACATCCATAATATGTACTTCAACACCCTATTTCACCCCCTTAGGGGTTAAATTTCTAAAATCCTCGCAGATGCTTACGTCATAACATCTACTTGCATGCCAAATTTCAGCCCGATCCGTCCAGTGGTTTGGGCTGTGCGTTGATAGATTACTCAAATACTCAGTCACCTTTGAGTTTTATATATTATTACAATTTTAAATTCGTAATATCTTTTGAATGGATTGTCTGATTAGAATAAAATAAAAAGTAATTTATAGCTATTGAAACAATCTTGTTCAATAAATAGTTTATTTGGATAAGGATTAGTATTTGACGATAATATTATCAATAAACATAGGCTAATATTTTTAATTACTTTTATTCTATGGAAAAGTGGTTATAATGGCTAAAATATAAATGTTTGGTTTATACTATCTTGGACTTTTTTGTAGGCATTATTGAGCTCTACAACTTTTCTATAGAAGTCAATCATACATATTATCTAACCATTTAGGCAGCGTTCGCGAGAATCGCTAACGTATGGCAGTTTTATCGTCGACTTACGCCACAATTTTCACTACCACGAAAAATCCTATCTATTTTCCGGGATAAAATATAGCCTATACGGATTCGAAAGAATCACTCTAAGTAAGAAATTTTGAAATCGGTCCAGTAGTTTTTGAGCCTATTCAATACAAACATACAAAAATACAAAGGTTTCCTCTTTATAATATTAGTATAGATGTGACATTTTTTATCTGAATATAAAATAACTTGGTTTACCCCCCCCTTTATTTTTTAATTTATTTCTTTTTATTCCAAATACGAATAGCGGTTCAAAGAATACATCAACCTACAAAATTTCAGTTACGAAGGCCTAATAGTTTCGGAAAAAAATGGCTATAACATACGGACGGACAGACAGACAGACCGACATGAAGAATCTATAAGGGTTCCGTTTTTTGTCATTTGACTACGGAACCCTAAAACATATCTACGTATTCAGGTAGTAAAACTATGGACATAGGTAACATATTTATTGCATGTTTGTAATGAGTTGGATTTCTTAAGCCTACTCTATCTATTATGTTTTTACCTACTAACCGAACTAAGTCCACTCATTTGGACTTCAAAAATAAAAAGTGTAGCGTTTTTCTATAATGTATCGAAATAATGATTATGTATAAATAAAAAAAAATAAAAAAAATAATTAAAATCAGTCCAGTAGTTTTGGAGCCTATTCGATGCGAGCAAATAAAAAATATTTCCTCTTTACATGTTACATATCTTTCATATTATGTAGGTACCTAGAATAATCAGGATTCTAAGCTCTGTATTATTAATTCTAAGCGGAGTTGACGTCGTCGCTTATTTCATTAATCATTCATTATTGGTCCTTCATTAATCAAACAATAATGATTTTTTATTCCGAAATGAACATCAAGTCTAGGGGTAAGCGGTGTCACATGTTGACGTTGGGTATGTGAGGTACAAAAGTAGGTCAGCCGTCTATCATTGCCTTTATCGGACGCACGCTTATTGAGCGTTGCGACTTGCGTCTTAAAATATACTTTTATCGCTTTTTCGTTGCATAAGCGAACGAGTGGAATCAACTGATAAGTGATTACAGAAGCCCGGAGACATCCGCGTAGACCAGAGGTTCCCAAACTTCTAACGCCCACTTTGAAAATCGGTCGCCCCATTAGTTATTACACCTTAAAGGCCTACATAATATTCTAAAACCATTGAGTCGTTTTCTAGGCCCCTTACCGCCTCCTCTAGGTCTCCAACACCCAGAAAGGGACGTTATCGTCCTCTTTGGGAAAGAAGGGCATAGACCCACGAGGTTAGGTTTGGTTGTACAAACGGACGAAACGCGACAGCCTAGATACTCCACGCCGCGCCGGTGAGAGGGCACATCCGTGGTTGTTTTGGCCGAATACGACTCAATAGCTACCCTTTGACTATTCCTTTGTATCTATACTGTGAGCCAGATGTTATGGGAATAATAGAATATTTGACAGTATTAAAAATAAAAGCTTATTGAATTTAATATTTAATTAATATGATTTTTAAGTCATTATGTAGTGGAATAATTTGTAAATAATAATCAATACTTTTTTTTAATACACGTTGTTATTTATGAGTCACGAGACTCGAAACGACATATAATTGACCATGACGTAACAAGCGCGTATGCCATATGTTGTCGGTTCCAAAAATCACTGCCAGTACTGCTCAGTACTTTTGCAGTTGTCAAATCCATACTGCAGTGTCCAATTTGACAACTGAGCAGTACTGGCAGTAAATAACGGAACACAGCCACCGTAACCGTAATAACCTGTCAAATGTCACACAAATCATAGAGGCCGCATTCCGAAACCTACTGATTAGTGACGACTGAGTACTTAGTTAATCACTTTATAATGTAACTTTATTTCTGTATTCTGTAATATGCACAATAAAGTATAATTCATTCATTCATTCATTCATAGTAGGTACTAATAACTTGTCAAATTTATAGCTCAACTTATGGATTTGACAACTGTTCTGAATAGTACTGGCAGTGATTTTTGGAACGCACTCATAATGTTTGTCAATAGTCACTTTTGTCACTTATATGTATACTTGTCATTAACGATCCAAAGTAATTACGTCACAAGACACCGTTTTGCTTTTAGAAGCGTTTTCGCGGGTTTTATAAATTATGAATCTTACCCGCAGAGCTTTGTACTGCTTCTGGGTATAATCTAACCATAGGCTACTAGTATAAAATGACGAATATGCCCTGAAAAATGTTCGTTTCACGTCTATCGAACAGTTTGCGAACCTGCGGGCGATCATATTTGCCCTCACAGCCAACGCGCTGCGCTCCCGTTCCATATCAGCAACATCCTTTAGGTCAGAAGTTAGTATGTGCCCTAGATATTTAAATGGTTCTACTACTTTTAGTGGAGTGTCATTCAATTTTATAGGTGCTACTATCGGCGTACACTTATTTTTGACCTTGAAAACCATACGTACGATACCACGCCATTTTAGCATCGGTGATCAGCGATTTTGCGATGGTTTCGATGCTTCATCACGATTAAGCGACTCGGCCTATCAGTCGCGGTATCGTAATCGCGTGATTTTGCGACTGCACCGATGGTCGATACGTAAAACCCGCAGTCGCCTTGCTCGCAGCAACTTTATTTATTGATTATTGCCAATTTTACTGATCACTTCTTAAAATGTAACATAACGAAATTAAACATCTATTATATACATATAATATATCTGTAGAAGGGTCAATTCTGTTATGTCAATTAAACAATTCTGTCAAAAAAAGAACAAACGAACAAAACGATTTGATAACGGACCGCAAAATAATATGCCTACGACTTCTCTGTACGAAAACCAACCGAAAACATTTATGACTATACGGTCGGTCTCTTTAAGATTTTGGTCTATCTGTCCAGACCTTTCCCGTCGATGGGAGAGATGCATCCCAGATGGATCCCATGGATGGATAAAAATAGCCCTACTTAGTCCTGGATAGGACCTGCTGTCTTACAGATAGACCTTTAAGTAGGGACTAAGTAAATTGAACGACTTTGTAATGGATCTCTCCACTATTTACGGTAGAAAAATCACACGTTAATGCTAATTTTAACACTAGACAGCGAGAATTAACACTACAATATAATAGAACGGAAATATCTTTATTCAGTAATCCTACATCACTGCAATAAAGACAAGACGAAAACATATATTAAAAAGCTTATAAATCTTACAGACAACAGCTTAAAATTACTTTGTAATAATAATAAGAAATACCTATAGATAATAATTACAAATACAGCCCAAGTGTGGAATACTCTACCAGCGTATGTATTCCCTGATACCTACAACCTGGGAATCTTCAAATCGAGGGTGAATACCTTACCTACCTTCTAGGCAAGCGAGCTCCATCGTCGGCCAAGTCTACACTTTCCACCAGGCGCGGCATTGGCCAATCGCAAGCCTATCTATTATAAAAAAATATATATATATATAAATTTGTAGACATAAGCCACAGTATTCATTTGATTAATATGGCTAAGGTTATAGCGTAGTTGTGGTCGTAAAAGAAAGGCAACGAATCCACATAATTTGAATATTTAAATGCGGTATTCGGTATGGTAATCCATGACAAGACATGTCTTCTTCCATGCAACTAAAAGATGTTTTTCCTGAACCGCGGCGTGTATACAGCTCGCCGGTCGATCACTCACATTAAGATAATAAACGAAACAATGAGAGATATAATAATAAACTGCGGAAAGTTTGAGCATTTGCCAAAAAAATCAATTCAAGTTTGTGCTGTGTATAGTAAGTTGTATAGCCGGTCGCATCTGACCCATTTTCATTTATGATGAGGTTTGACGACTATTGATCGAGTGCCACGGATTACCATTGCAATGCAAGGCGATATCGGACTTTTACCGAGGATAGTGCCGGATGTAGGAACTTGCGACCCTGGATTATTTACTGCAGATCATATATTTTTGGACTTCACTTAAGAAATGCTGTTAAAAGCCCGCGGGATAAAAGATACAAAAAGTAAAAGAAGTGAACGGATTCAAATAGAATGTATCGATACTTTTACTCATGAGTAATATCGAAAAAAGTATCGATAGTTTACTCATAAGTAGTGTCGAAAAAAATATCGTTACTTTACTCATGAGTAGTGTCGAAAAAAGTATCGATAGTTCAAGACATCGAGTGTTTTCTTAAAAATCACTCACAAGCTTTTTTTAGACAATTTCACTCGGAGCCCTATGCGCATTGGCAATTAATTCCTCTGATAGCCTCTATGTGGGCTTTCAGAATCGGACTCCTAACATTGGTCTGGTAATAAAAAAAATATTTTAAATAAGAAAATAGTGTAGTTAAAAATATGCTTGAAACTTGAGTTGCACGTTAAATTAATTACATAAAAATGTAATTAACTATTCTCAGCATCATTAATATGTAAATTTTCAAATAATAATGTTAAGACAAAGCAAGAAATGAGACTAAACATTTTTTGGTCAAAATTCTTTGATATAGAATTATTGTTTCTTTTTGAAGGTCACTGCGATTCTTACTACCGAGTCTGGCCCAGATTAGAAAAGATAATTCAAAAACTTCCAGCTGGATCTAATTGTCCCAATATTCTCAATTTTTTTTAAATAGAACCACTTTTAAATAAAAGGTGGGTAAGGCACCATTTCCCAAGGTAGGATTCCTATTAATATAAATGCCAAAGTTCGTATGTTCGTTCTATATTTAGTACTCTTTCACGCAAACCCTAATGCACGGATTTGGTTTAACCAAATTAGACTCAGGTCTATACCTGCGTCTAATTTTAGTGTATCTATCTATGGATACACTTTGAACTGAAATAAAACAAAATGGTTTCCTTTTATACCCTAAAAATAATATTTAGTAATTACTTTAGAAATATTAATTCGGATGGAACCTCCGAACCTGGGAGAGGGCTATGTCCAACAGTGGACTGCAATAGGCTGATGATGATGATGATGAAAGCTTATAAACCCTCTAATGGGCCACGGGAAACTCACAAACAGCAGGAAACGCGACAGCCATACCTCTTTGCGGCGGTATTATGTTAGCAAGATGTATTCTCCGATAATGCCGCTGCAATACAGTACGGTATTCTTACTAAATTAGTTTTTTTTAGTATAAGGGGGCAAACGAGTAATCGGAGCCAATTTCATAGAGCATAGAGCTCCATGGGCCACCACTGTTGTCACCAGATTAGAGACGTGCGGACACACTCATTATACTACATTGTACATTTTTGTGGAATCAGCTGCCGTCTTTGATAATTCCTGACTGATATGAAACAGAGATCTTCAAAAAAATAACCTATTCACATCTCAAAGGCCGGCTACGGAACTGTTAAATCCTTGGCATCGCAGCTGTCTGGGGGCGTTGGACACCTACATCTCCTTGACCCGACTGCTCGTTTGTTTCTATAAATAATATTGTCACCCTGGTGCGTCCAATTGCTGGGCAAAGGCCTCTTTACTCCAATTCAGTGCCAGATCTATCAAGTGCCAGACAGCGCCAATTTTTCCGGACGAAGTCCAGCACATCTCGTAGACGCCGGGCATTCCGGGAGTCCAAAGACAGGTACTTTTGGCCCACGGATCCTCCTATATGCGGCAGACGTGGCCGGCCCATTTCCTCTTTAACATGGCAGCCTCCCAAGTGACATCCATTATCCCTATATTATTAAAAAAATGGCGTTCAAAATGGCGAGGCTGTCCCGCCCTCGTGTGAGACGTGTCACAGTCCTTACCTATAGTAATGATTTATTTATTCTTTAGCTATCCTGTGGTATTATTGAATTTTGGGTGGGGATGATAGGTATAACATATACCTAGGTATATATTATGCTACAACACGAAACTTTATCGCCCGATTTTGTTGTCATTCGTTTTTTTTATTTTAGTAAGAGGTAGTGCCACACTGTATGCTTGCATGCAGCCGAATTGGGCTGGCACGACCGGGGAGGTACCTCTCGCTTACACGAGACCGGCGTGAAGTGACAGCTGTGTTGTCGCGTTTCGTG
>LUGF01039320.1:310427-336665 GCA_001625245.1 Calycopis cecrops
GGTCTTTGATTGACGTGTATATAATCAAAGAGTACGGTATTCTTCCTAAATTCGTTTTTAGTATAAGGGGGCAAACGAGCAATCGGACCCATTTTCATGACTACCGACGCATAGACATCCGCATAGAGCTGTATGGGCCACCACTGTTTAATGTGCTGTTGTCACCAGATAAGAGACGTACGCACTCTCACTATACTACTTGGTTTTTTCTTTTTTATAGCATAGGAGGCAAACGTAACGTTTAATATAAGTGTTAATTTAAGTACAATTTCATCCCGCGCACTACATTTTTGTGGAATCAGCTGCCGTCCTCGATAATTCCGGACTGATATGATATAGGGATCTTCAATACTAAAGATTATTCACTTCTTAAAGGCCGGCAACGAAACTGCTAAACCTTTGGTGATCTGTAACACAGGATTTTCCTAGTACGAGTACAGACACCAAGTATCTTACAAAGGTGGTGGTACTTCCGAAAAAGACTTCCGAATCTAACTATTAATAAATTATTATTTAAGGCGAAATTTATCACATAAAATAATATTCCATTTTTAATGCAAAAACGACGTAAAATAGCTTATATTAATAAATATATCAGAAAATATATATCAGGGCTTGTCGTCGCAGCTGTCTGTGGGTGTAGGACACCTACATCTCGGTGACCCGACTGCTCATTTGTCCCTATATTATTATTGTCACCCTGGTGCGTCCAGTTGCTGGGCAAAGGCCTCTACTCCAATTCCACACATCTATCAAGTGCCAGACAGAGCCAATTTTTCCGGAAGAAGTCCAGCTCGTCTCGTAGACGCCGGGGGGTCCATAGATAGGTACTTTTGGCCCAGGGATCCTCGGACATGCGGCACGTGGCCGGCCCATTTCCACTTTAACATGGCAGCCTCCCGAGTGACATCCATTATCCCTATATTATAAAAAAAATGACGTTCAAAATGGCGAGGCTGTCCCGCCCCCGCGTGCGACGTGTCACAGTCCTTACCTATAGTAATGATTTATTTATTCTTTAGCTATCCTGTGGTATTATTGAATTTTGGGTGGGGATGATAGGTATAATATATACCTAGGTATATATTATGCTACAACACGAAACTTTATCGCCCGATTTTGTTGTCATTCGTTTTTTTTTATTTTAGTAAGAGGTAGTGCCACACTGTATGCTTGCATGCAGCCGAATTGTGCCGGTACGACCGGGGAGGTACCTCTCGCTTACACGAGACCGGCGTGAAGTGACAGCTGTGTTGTCGCGTTTCGTGCGGTGTGTAAGTAGGTGGCCTATAGAAGTGGAAGGAGAAAGGAGGGCAGCGCATCTGTGTAGTTTCTATATGGATGTCTATGGGCGTCGGTAGTCATGAAAATGGCTCCGACTGCTCGTTTGCCCCCCATACCACAAAAAAAAAATTACGTCCCTATGGAAGTAATTTTAAAGACGTTATTCACGACAATAAACAAAAAAAATGTTGTGTCCAGGGAGGTGGAGTCCTGCTCCCAGCTGCTCGCATCGCTCGGCACGTGTCTCCACCACCTGCAGACTCTACTGTCGTGGGGCACGCCCGGGGAGCTGTTCCCGAGGGAGCCCCACTCGCCCGAGGAGCTGTTCTCTCAGGCGGACACCATCAACCAGTACTGCTTCTACGGGAGGTGTCTGGGCTTCCAGGTGAGAAAGAAAGAAAGAAAGAGAGAAAGAGTACACGAGTTGTCTGGGTTTCCAGGTAGGAGGTTTAGGAATAATAATAATATCGGTGGACTTATCACACTATGTTAGTCTAGTGGTAAGTACCGCAAGGACGTGTGTTACGGGTACCTTACTAGACAACAGATATGTATTTAATATGTTTTATAAATTTTATATATTTAAGATTTTTACTATAGAAATACATATAATACATAGATTTACATCCATGACCCAGGCGGGATTCTAACCAGCGATCCCTGGCGCAACATGCTCCGCTTATTCAAGCGATATACCACTGCGCCAGTCTGGTGGTCGTCTGCAGGAAGTCTTTTTTTTTATTTACGCGGGGAGCTCTTATCAGTTCCCACCGGACCTGGGTGGGATACGATGGGGAGTGCCAGCTTCCAACCCTCATAGGACCGACTACTGCCTAGAACCACCTCTAGTTCATAAATAAATCTAAATCAATTTTTGAAATGGAGACAAAAATTAAAGTGTAATGAGGAATGAAATGAAAAAAAAAAGACAAAAAAACAATTGACGAGTCAGAATATGTTCATATTTTAGACGTATAGGTAGAAATAGAGACAGATTTTTAAGATAATTGTGTAATTTACCTGTAGGAATACTTATGGTCGACGCACACTTATCACCTCGGAAAGGGATCGTAAACACCTCGCCTAGAAAAGCGAAGACGATACGATTACGTTACGTTTCCCATTAGTGTGCGTTGCAGTATGAATAGCTCGAGGTGATTCAGTTACGATCCCTTTCCGAGTTGATAAGTGTGCAGCGACCGGGACCATTACTTTCTCTTACATGTAGATATTAACATGCACATAGATTCGTTTCATCGATCTGAAATAACAGGTCGCAAAGATCTATTACTCAATGTATTAGGCCCATCGTGTTGATAATATAATTGAAATTGGCAACACATAATGGATGATAGATGTCATTGGACATTAACTAGACATGAACACAATAATATATACTTTCTATCTGTTTCTATTTGTACATTAATCGATATTACATTTCATCCAATCTTGAATGAAGTCTTGGAGGTAAGTCGCCTAATACTTGTGTATGAATAATGTCTTAAATACCGTGCACTTGTGTATGAATAATGTCTTAAATACCGTTCTCGCAACGTTGAGTGAGCCCTTTGAAAGCCTCTTACGTAGCCGTGCCAAACGTCCCGTGAAATTAGACTGTTGGCGCCGATCCAACAGGTAGACTACCTGTATTACTCTTCAGTTTTGTGCAAGTTTTATATAGTTTACTCTTTAAGAATCCATTCAAGGCACGATATAAGAAACAGTAATTCTGAGCGTGACCTTTCACCTCGCAAAGTATCTCGTGCGTCTTTCGTTTGATGATTAATCATGTTCGTTGTTAAAGA
Organism: Calycopis cecrops; assembly: GCA_001625245.1. NCBI lineage: Eukaryota > Metazoa > Arthropoda > Insecta > Lepidoptera > Lycaenidae > Calycopis > Calycopis cecrops. Next base: position 313,517 of record LUGF01039320.1, read on the forward strand.
GTTAGCTTCAGTTTTCTTCATAAGGACAAATTCTGAGGCTTTGCTGTAGGTATTTACTTATATACTGATTGACCCCGCACCTGTTTGAAACAGGGCCAGATTAGCTTAAAGCTAAATATGTGGTCCTAGTATGTCTATACATATTTTATTTTATCATTTCATACAAATTTTAGACAATATTCCAGAAGGTGATTCTGATGCGTTCAGATCGAATTGTATTTTGTTTATACACGGTTTAGGCATAGCCCTAGGTTGTAAGGATGTTAATAAACCTTAGAATATCATAAGGTGATCCAACTGATGACGATTTACTTCGTAGAGAGTTTAAAAATCGTATGCAAAAATATTTTTTCAGTTTCAATGTGGTTGTTAGGAACAGAATAGCGTAAACAACCAAGAATAGCGCGTAAAAACAAACGTTGTCTTCGCGCATACATCATAGACATCATCAACATGATCATCAATCGTTGCATTTACCACAATGATTGTCATCTTCGATATACATGTAATGTTGTGTTCACTCGCCAACAAACAATTTACTAAACAACAATTGACATACGATGCTAACAAATTAGATACCAAATATGTCTTGTAAGGCTTTACTGCCTCTTCCTCTCCCAGGAGAGGGGAATAGTCCCCCGTCTTTCGAGACATAGAAGATGTACCCGGATAAAATAGTTATAATATCTAATTACCAAGTGAGAGAGATGATTGATGTTAAGTCTTTACAGACCAGAGTCCTTCTTCGTCTATCAAAAAGAGGCGGCTCCCGCGCGACAGCTAGTGGTCTCAGCGTTATGATGATGACAGAGAGCATCGTAGTCGGGGATACAAGATGTGCCAAATTTACCGTACAATTCGATTCCAGTTCCTGCCATCGATGCGTGGAATATTGAAAGGCATATCGATATGCATGGCGGGGTTCTCAGAGGCGTACTACAGCCACGGCAACCTGATCAGCTCCGTGTGGACCGGCGGCCAGTACCTCATAGACCCGGAGATGCGGGCGCGCCGGATCGTCAACATATCCCACTCCGCCAGTGTGGAGTTCTGCAAGGCGTTCTGGTTCCTGGCTGAGAGCGGTGAGTTTCCTTAGGCTCAAGTCACAACGAAAGAGTTCCGAAGGGCAGCGAAGCGGAGCGCACTTTCAGTGTCATATGAATTTTAACTTTATTTTCATTATTATAGTACTTATTATCGAATTCTCGCGACTCTCGAGCAGTCGCGGGAATCCGAGCGCCTTCCCTACGGAGCGGGTCGCTTCGCTGCCCTTCGCCGCTCTTTTGGTGTGAGTTGACCCTTAGCTTCAATTGAAAAAGGACAACAGGGGAATTAGGATATGCTCGATATGTAAAACTTGCAGTTACTTTGCGACTAAATCGCCACGTTTTTAAGTATGGGGAACGTTTGGTCGCTGCATTCAGCTTCTAAAAAGCGACTAAATCGCCGATGTTAAAAGTAGCAAGTGTGCGGTGGCTTTAAGAGTTCGCATCGTGCTACGTAGCACAGGAAAGAGGACGCTAACTCATATCGCCATTTGTAGCGGTGCTACAAGTGTGTGTCTACTAAATACAAATTGATGTTACTTGTATTAAGTTTTCATTTCTATATACCACTAATATTTACCAGAAGATTAAGATTTTCTTAGAAATTTACCAGTAAATTTGTAAGAAATTCATATAAACTTCAACACCCTATTTCACCCCCTTAGGGGTTGAATTTCTAAAAATCCTTTCTTAACGGATGCCTACGTCGTATACGTCGTAACATCTACCTGGATGCCAAATTTCAGCTTTATCCGTCCAGTGGTTTGGGCTGTGCGTTGATAGATGGCTATGTCACGTTTGAGTTTTATATATATAGATATATTTTTATATGGTAGTACGGAGCGCTCGTTTTTCACGACTACCGACGCGCACATACGTGTTTCGTATGTGCGCGTAGGGTTATTTTAAAATTATTCATTTTTATTATTCATATGTTATTTATATATTCTCTTATATTCCATGTAGGTACCTATATTAAATATACTTATTTGTAAACGTACTTATTAGTTTTAGTTTGTTTATCACAAATATTTCTTTTTTATTAATTTTGTTATCTTCTTATCAACACTCATAGACCAGAGTTCAGTAATGATTTCTTGATTTGAATCATCACTTATGTATGAAATTATACCGAAATTTTACGACAGTTTGTGATGCTTGACCGATCTTTGGCCTTCGTCACGCGTCGTTGTCGTTCGTGATCAACATTTAAACGACAATTCGGTTTTTTGTTTGTGATTTGTCTGTACTGAATATATAGTACATACTATCTTAGGCATCCAGGTGACACCTATCACTGTCACGTACATAGATTTAAAATGTACAAGATACACAATGTCAGAACAGAGGCGAGACAAAAAAAATATTTGACAAATTTCAGAATCAACTAACCTTTCCCACTTCCTACCCAAAAAAAGAGACGCCTATGTCCTGATAGGCTGATGATGATGATGGTGAAAAGGGGTCCCCTTTCTCAACTGCAAGGGGCGCTCGCTGGGCACGAGATTCTATAAAAACATCGCCATTATTTTGCAGAGATAATGAAAAGGGTGCCCAGTATTATGTCGTCGACGGTAGCTGTCAACAAGCTGATCACGATACCTCCAGAGCCCATCCACATGACCACGAACAGCGGGAAGGAGCTGACGGTCCTGCCGCCGACGGTGCACATAGGGCTCCAGGGTCTCAACGTCAGATTGATCAGCGCTAACAAAAGGGACGGCATGGTAAGTTTTAGAAGTATGAAAGTCAAAACCTATTAGCACTGAAATTTCGGGACGCACGTCGCTAACTAGCAGAGAACGGAGTACTTTCGTTTCTCCTCCCCCTTCAAGGACCACCGGAAACTCACACCGCATGAAAAGCGACAGAGGTACCCCGTCGTGCCAGCCCAATCCTCCCAGAAACCATTACACTACCAAAAGTATACTGATGACCGCGGCAGCTGATGCAGTACTTGAAAAAGGATTTTCCAACCATCTAAAGTACCTACTACCAATATAGATAACGTACATGTATAAGTACGAACTTCAGTCTCTCACAAGAGTCTGTTTTTAGACATGTGTATGTAACATAATTATAATTATACACTTGTGAGAGAAAATTATTATTATCTATATATGTAAAACTCTAACGTGACATAGCCATCTATCAACGCACAGCCCAAACCACTGGACTGATCAAGCTGAAATTTGGCATCCCGGTAGATTTTACGACGTAAGCATCCGCTAAGAAAGGATTTTTAGAAATTCAACCCCTAAGGGGGCGAAATAGGGTGTTGAAGTTTATATGGATTTCGAGGTTGAAACCGCGGGGCGCAGCTAGTTGTTGTATATTTACGATAATTTGTTATCTCATCATCTAGGCGGGTGGGATTTCCGTGCAGCTAATGCTGTAATTAGCCGTGTCAAGGGTTAGCGAGGGCTTAAGTTATCTTACGCGAGCGCAGCTGCCACCTGACAATTACTTCTTTGTTTTATAATAAGTCGCATTAGATAATTGTTACATACATTGTGCAGGCGTAGATATATGTTTAACTAGCTGTGCCCCGCGGTTTCACCCGCGTTAATTTCTAAGAAATCCATATAAACTTAAACACCCTTTTTCACCCCCTTAGGGGTTGAATTTCTAAAAATCCTTTCTTAGCGGAAGCCTACGTCATAACATCTACTTGAATGCCAAATTTCAGCTTGATCCGTCCAGTGGTTTGGGCTGTGCGTTGATAGATGGCTATGTCACGTTTTAGTTTTATACAATTATATAGATATATAGATATATTCTGTTTTTTTTTTATGCCAAAACTGCAGTCGGAGCCATTTTCATAACTACCGACGCTCATAGACGTTCGAATAGACGTTATACAGATGCGTTGCGCTCCTTCCTCCCTCCTCCATGGGCCACGGGATACTTACAGAAGAGATATACTTGCAGCGTTTTAGCGGAATTGGGCCACCGGCGACCGGAGCGGTACCGCTTGCTTACACGATACCGGAGTAAAGTTCTGTTTCGTCCGGTGTGTCAGTAACCGGTGGCCCATGGAGGGGGGTGGAAGGAGGACAGCGCATCTGTATAACACTTTGCGGATGTTTATGGGCATCGGCAGTCATGAAAAAACCTCCAACTGCTCGTTTGCCCCCTTATACTATTGTAAAAAAGGCAATATTGCTTGATTTGCAATATATCCATAACCTGTATGAGTATGTTTATTGGCGCCACCAAAAGGTCTCCTTGCTCGTTAATCCTCTATCAACGCCAGTAGTCACTAAAAGGTCAATTTTAACCCTCTACCGTTTAAATAAAGATATATCAATTTATAGGCAAAATTGAATTCTAGAACGGCGATTCCTCGTCAAGTCTACCTCCAGCCGACGGGGTGCTGTTCCACTGCCACGGAGGTGGGTTCGTGGCGCAGAGCTCCAAGTCGCACGAGACCTACCTCCGGGACTGGGCCACTAAGTTAAACATGCCGATACTGTCGGTGGACTACAGCCTCGCCCCCCAGGCGCCCTTCCCCAGGGCGTTGGAGGAGGTCTACTACGCGTATTGCTGGATGATGAATAACTTTAAACTCATCGGGACCACTGGTGAGCATTGTTTTATATATGTATACAGGGTAATTTTTTGGTCACCGGCCAAATTTTCAGGTTTGGTTCAGAAGCATTTGATTTACGAAATAAAAAATATTAAAAAGATAATCAGATACAGTTACATTATAAGAGAGAGTTAGTATATTATAAGAGAGATATAAAAATAGAGCGAGATAGAGATAAGATCGGACATCTCACTTTATGTAGCCACTTGAACGAACGCTTTATCTAGACTTACCTCCGACGAATGAAGACAAATTTTTATATAAAGCGAGCAAAAGAGCAGTCGGAAACTTGACTACTGACACACATCATCCACATACTATGCAGACGTTGCATTTTTTGACCTTCCTCTTTAATGTACCATCGGAAATACTGACTGTAATACATAGTATTATTACCCATATTGGCTGTAACGCGCATAGCTGATATTATTAAGGCGGTATGTAAAGATTTCTCTCTTTTGCAGCAATGGCCCAATTTCTTAAACAATAATCACCTGTGCACCTGGTGTAGGGTAGGCGAAAGGGTTTAAACCTAACAAAGGTATCAATGGTGAGCGCATATCAGAGGCAACGACATCATATATGGAATGTCACAAAGGAAAGGACGGTTTACTTTCTGTTGTGTATAGGCCTGCATACCAATTTTACCACAATGCCCCTTTCATCTTCCATTTTAGGAAGGACAGAGAACTTTTTCGTGTAACACCCACTTTTAAAATCAGTAAGAGCATGTCCAGATTAAGCGAATCATGCGCATATCGTTACGCGCCTAGGCGCTCGCGCGTTGCCGAGGTACTAGAGCCGCATACGTCGCATCCAGAAGCGGCATAGCGTTCGCTAGTTCGCGCGTAATTCGCTTGTGATTCGCGAATCCTCGACTCGCCGCGTCAACGCGCGAACGGACGGCGCGTCGAGGTACTCGGGCGCCGTTGTAGCTGCCAGAACTACGCGCGAATCGATGGCGATTTCACGTATTGAGTTCGAATAATACTAAACTTTTTATTTACGAAGTTGAACAAGGTAGCCATATGGGATATGGAATCATCACATTATTGCATAGAACCATAAAGAGTAGGAATCGGAAAGAAATAATCGAAATTTTTAGTGTAGATACGCGCGTGAATAGCTGTATCTGTACGCAATTGAAAATTGATTCGCCTAATCTGGACAGGGTCTTACTCCTCTCTCCTCTTCTCTAAGGAATTATTTCAACTGAATATTCCTGACAAATTTTCCGCTAAAATAACTTCTGAAATAACGTTAAACAAAATGTTTGTTGTCAATTGTGAAGTATCCAGTAATGTATGTATGTATGGAGTACTCTCCTCAGCAAACAAGCTATACGTAACTTTCCTGTGCTACGTACTAACCGTACAAAACGCGACAGGATAACTGTCACTTTAAAAGTATAATATGAGCCAGAGACCTCCCCGGTCGTGCACAAATTCGTTGCAATACATGGTACCTGTAACCACAAAAGCTTGCTTATGCATGCACTTGCAGGTAAACGCATAGTGTTCGCGGGCGACTCGGCCGGCGCGAACCTGATAGCCGGCTGCACGCTTAAAATCCTGACGTCAGAGCTACGCCCGCCGGACGGATTGTTCATGGCGTACGCACCGCTGCTCATCAGCTTCATACCCAGCCCGGCGCGCCTGCTCTGCCTCATGGACCCGCTGCTGCCGTTCGGCTTCATGATGAGGTGTCTTAAAGGTAGGTACTCGTTCCACAGATCCTGGAGATAGGATCTGGGCAATGTTGGACCATCGTTGATCCTCTCTCCAAGATTGTAGTTTTTCCAGGATCTTGTTGATTTTGGACCATCATTTCTACGGTCTTCTGGATTAAGTCGATCTTGGACCATCCTCGCTACTGTTTCCAGGATCATGTAGACCTTGGCTCTTTGGCTTCTTGATGAGGTGCCTCAAAGGTAATACGAGTTCTGCAGCTCGTCTCCAGGAAATAAGCGATTTTGGACCGTCCGTTGCAACTCTCTTCAGGATTCAGACGATCCTGTACCATTGTCACTATTGTCTCCAGGCAACAAGGGATGTTATCGATTTTGGGTCATTTTCACTACAGTTTCCAGGATTATGACGATTTTGGACTATCGCTGAAACTGTATCTAGTATCCTGTTTATTTTGGACTATCATTGTAACCGTCTCCAGGTACTGTTGAGCTTTTGGACTATTATTGAGGCTGTCTCCGGGATCCTGTCGATCCAAGATCGATCAATTCTTATGACTCTTGAGTAATAATGTAGGGACTCCGAATGAAAACCTAAACCGTTCTAGGCCAAGTAGAACCACAAATAATTTCATAAGAGAAACATAGTAAAGAATGATTCCAATTTCCCTTCTGACTGAGTTATACAACTTAGAGATAAGAGAGCAAGGAAAACAATAGAAAATGACTCCATTTTCTATTCTCATAGAGCTGGCTATTCGGACACACCACCACATCCAAAGCAATACCATGGTAGTGAAGTTATGGTGATCCATCACAACCAGTGTAGGCTTAATCTGGTTTCAATGCTCAATGTCTGCGGCCATTACCACTTAGTAAAAAAACCTATCCGTATCCTACTAATATTTGTGTGTTTGTTTGTTACTCCTTCACGCAAAAACTGCTGAACCGTTTATCATAAAATTTAGTACACACATAGAGGGTAACTTGGATTAAAACTTAAGATACTTTTTGTCCCGAAAAAATGTTCCTGTGGGATTTAGGCAGGTGAAACCGCGGGGCGCAGCTAGTTTATTATAATGAACTCAGCATCACACGCCTTATGACAACGAATCTAACGATACCACATAAGTTCAAATCTTTCAAGCTGTGGCATAGAACAAACAACAAACCTACATAAATAAGTTCGTAAAGTTTTAAAATTTTGTTTAGTTGTAAATTTTATTCAATTAATAAATGAAGTATGCAATTAAAGAAACTGATTATGAAATATAATTATATCATTATTATATGATTAAAAACTCGATTTTTATAATGAAGGTCGAAAATTTCGTACTACAATATAATGAAGTTTAATAGTTTTTATAATAATTGTATGAATAATATTAGGTTATATTATATATTAGGTAACAATTAGCTTGTCGTCATTATTAATGATTTCCTAATGACTTAGGAATTATTTCTCAAATATTTATTGAAAAATGGTGTCATAATTAATATTAGCAATAGGTGGTGCCATGCTACATCAGAATTAGGCCGGCACGAAAGGACCTCTCGGTATACCGGCGTGAGGTGACCCGCATGGACTAGCCGAAAGAGGAAAGAAGGGCAACGTACCTGCGAATAAATTGTGCAGATGTCTGTGGTCATTAAAAAGCTTTCGATTGCTCCTTTGTTTCTGCTCCCGATGCTATTAAAAAATACAAGTCTGGCCTTAATATTGAATATTAGTTAATATAATAATAATAAAAGTTGTTAAAATATCCTGAGTTATTTTAAACTATTTATTGCAGCGTGGCACTATCTCTTACTCAATATACAGGGTTGATAAGAGCGAGAGGCATTAAATGAAACCACATATACTATAAGTGCCTACAGTTAATCCAAAACTATTCAAAAAAAGGTTTACGACAAGTATACGAAAATACTTTTTTCAAACAAGTTAAATAGTGAAAAATTGTTTCACTTTTTGTGTTCTACGGGCGGCTACAGCGAGCACGGTGTCAATGAAGTGAGAAAAATCTTTGAAAAATTCCTGTGGCTAAACTATTGCTCCGATTGATCAGATTTTTGTGGTGTGGCCTGGAAATTATACACTAAATATGCCGTTTAATTTCATGCCTCTCGCTTGTATCAACCTTGTATAACGAGTGGTTATTTATATTATAATACAATTTCAGCGTACGCGAGTCCAGGTGGCAAGGGCGCCGACGACAAACCGCCCAACAAGGAGCTCTCGTCCAACGCCACCACACCAGAAGGGAACGGGTTCTTGAGGGTTAGCCCTTCACAAGGTAAGCGTGCAAGGTAACTTGCAAATGATAATTATTGTACTGCTTGTACTTGCGCTTAAAAAGTTTCTGCTATTGTATCAAAAAGCTATTTTTTCTTTTCACGCTTGAGGCTTACAATAATTTAAATTAAGCCGACACGAAAAAATAACAAAAACACATTATTAAAAAAAACTTGAAAATGTTATAATCATTATTAAATAATAACTTTTGACGTCCATTACATACTACATTTCATTCCTCGCCATCAAAAACTCGAAGAAAAGTTTTAATAATCTTATACAGTAAAATTATTCTAAAGTAAAATATGTTATATTTATCTTTAATTTTATATTTATGTTATATTAGAGAAGAAGTTGTAGTGCCACATTGCATGCTTGCATGCAGCTGAATTGGACCGGCACGACCGGGGTAGTACCTCTCGTTTTCACGAAACCGGCGTAAAGTGACAGCTGTGTTGTCGCGTTTCATGCGGGGTGTGTAAGTAACCGGTGGCCCATGAACGTTGGAAGAGAGGAGGACAGCGCATCTGTATAACCTGTCAGTAGTCGTGAAAATAGCTCCGACTGCTCGTTTGCCCCCCTATACAATAAAAAAAAAAACCTATATTTTTCTGTATTCATGCAGTGTGTGTCCACGAATGAAGATTTATTTGTTCATTTATTTATAGAGGGGGGCTCTGGGCCGTCGTCATTCGAAGAGGTGTCACCGTCCGACCTGCTGGAGCTACAGGCCGTCGTGTCCCAGGGCAGCGAGCGGCGCCGCTCCGCAGACACGACCGCCAGCGCTGCCTCGCTGCGCACCGAGCACACGCCCACAGGTACACGCACAGGTGTCGCACACACTACACAGGCGTGTAAACGCTAGGAAAAAGAGCATACATGCACGTACATGCTACGGTGCCGAGCACATATGCACGTACACGCTACGGTGCCGAGCACATATGCACGTACACACTACAGTACCGAGCACTCAGGCACCTTCACGCTACGGTACCGAACACTCAGACACGTACACGCTACCGTACCGAGCACTCAGGCACGTACACGCTACGGTACCGGGCACACAGACACGTATATTCAAAGGTACCGAGCACATAAACACGTGCACGAATAGGTACCGAGCACATAGACACATGCACGCACAGTTACCGAGCACACGGGCACGTACACGCTACGGTAACGAGTACATATGAACGTACACGCTACGGTGAAATCGTAATTGGCCAAAGATATTAGCTAATTAATCAGACCAAATAATAAATATCTGTGTACGTTATATAACAGCAATGGTGTATGTGTCACAGTTAACTACCCTCTTACATTAAAATAACAGTGTTCTTTGTGCATTTCAGATGTGACGCCGACCGAGGATAAGTCACAAAAGTACGTATCAGATTTCCTAGAGCGATACGTTTTCGACAGCGATACTGACTCGGAGGGCCGAAGATACCCGGTGGTTAAGCCCAACAGGATGCGCGGCTCGCTCAGGTACACGCGTGCGGTGGCGCTTGGACTTGTGTGCACGGTTGTACCGCTAGCTCTGTGCTGTCCCACATTATACACGCACGAACTCACCAATTTATTTGACCCACAAATATTACGTCGGCCTTCAGTTGTTGATATTTTTGTCCCACAATTTATATTTCACACACAAGTATTATGTCTTGGACCCAAGAATGTTAATGTCTTGGATCCACAAAAATGTCGGTAACCTACAAATATTGATGTCTTTGGCACACAAATATATAGACGTACAAATATCTCTCACCCACAAATGTTTTTGATACACAAATATTGAGGTTTTAGACCTAGTTAACGATACTTAAAAATAAATATTTTAACATATAAAATAGTTCACAAATATACAAGAGAGGCATGGTATCCAAGATTTTTTTGGGGTCGGAGCCGTCTCTCTCTCCGTATATATTGAAGACATAAACTACACTCAATTTCAAAACACCGCTACTATTTTAAAGCCCCTATCATGTTTGCAGTTGTATCCTAAGTGTGAGTAATATAACCAACGTAATGTAACATGACATTTTGTACCTATACCTACTTTGTGTATAATATATTTTCCCATGCCAAGCATGTCATTATGTTAACCCAAAAATGCAAAAAGAACCTTTGTAAATATTCATTATGTCATTTATGGGTATCCCTCAACTTATTATACAGTATAAAGATACTGTTGGTCTTAGTCTCTTTTGATTGAACTTTAAGACTAATCCAGTACCTTGTCGTATCGAAGTTTGATCAACTACCACATGAAAAATCGAAATCCGAAACACATGGTCGCCCCTTTGTACTAGACCATTGGCTATGTATGTATAGAATAAAAAATAATAAATTTTAATTCACTGTGAATTATTCAATGTTTTAGCCAGAGAGCATCATATGTCAAAAAGTTTCACTAAAAGTTTCTATACACTGTGTAGAACTAACACACACGTTTAACAAACACCACAAATTATTGAATAAATTGCGGAAGCGCATGGCAAGTTAATGAGCTATTGTTGTCTGTATAGAGAAGAAAATATTAGTCTCAAGGACATATTATTTAGATCACATTATGAAAGTATGCTAATTAAAATAAAACCTAATGTTTAGAAATTAAATTTTATATTCATATGCAGCGCAACTGATATTCCGATACATGCAAATATAAATTGTACGCGTCTCGACATCTGTAAGAAAAATTAACTATGGACCTACTTGCTATATCCCAATGGAAAAATTTTTCGGAATAAAAACTATTTACTATATTATTCCACATTGTAATTATATAATATAACAATATCAGTGCCAATGTACTTAACAAAAAATAGTCAAACTTATATTTGCGGTTGGTTCTTAAACCTAGTTACGGAGTGCGACTCACACTTGACCGATCTTTTTTATTACTGATTATGATAATACAATCTACTTACGGATATTGTAAACCTTCAGAGGAAATAAGGCTACTCCGTAAGATCGTAGACGTCCACTAGAGACACTAGTGCGGGTAGAGACAGAAAAAAGCGATAGAAGAGACAATGTGAATGTTTAAATGTTGCTTTTATTTGTGACACGGCGACTGAATGTTGTGACGTTCAACGTGAATGTGGATAATGTTATTGTACCTTTTTTTTTTAATATGCATAAAAGAATATTGTATATATTATGGACTATGGTATATTGTGACTGCACTTCTTTATGTTAGTGGCTATGGTTATATCTGTAAAAAGTGTTAGGTTAAGGATGGGTTTACACAGTACACAGTAGCTATTTCGTATGAACATCCATAAAGTAACAATAACAAAATTTCCTCCAATTATTATCTACCGGATAAACGCAGTGACAGCGCATACGCTTTGAACATAGACTTACAAATATTACGACAGCACACAACGACATTTTAAAAATCGTTTAAAAATAAAGTAATTATTTATGTCGTAAGTCGTAGAACAAAAGTTGTTGTATATTACGTTAGTTGTCTAATTGTACGAGCTAATTGGTGTTTAAAACACAGGTATATTTAATATATACCTGTATATTAATTACCTCAAACCGGAACATATTTATTTCACACATAAGCTTAGATTAATCCGGACTTTGATTTATTTTTTTTTAATTTGATCGGGATACGATTTATATTTGAACAAAAATAGGGCCTAGGCGTAGGCTATGGGCTATTTTTGTTTAAATATGGACATTAAATGTATTACAGAGAGCCCGATTCAGAAAATTCGAGCACGTTAGTCGGAGAGCCGCCGCTCATAATGGACCCAGATCTAAAGGATAGGAAAAGGATAAAGACACGGTAAATATATTAACGATTTTCGCAAGAGGTACTGCAATGCTCTAAATTGGGCTGGCATGATCGGGGAGGTACCTCTCGCTCATGCGTATGAGTGACAACCATACGGTCGTGTTTCGTAGGTACTTTTGAGTACACATGCGAGGAGGGTAATATGTCAAACAATTATTCCGATGTTTATGAACGTTGGTAGTCATGAAAAGGTTCCGATTGCTCGTTCGCCCTCTACACTACCAAAAAGAATCGATAAATAATACTTGTGCTACTAAAGTGGACGCTTGTACTTCACATGGTACCACATAATATCAGGGTTGTGATTTTCCCAGCTGAGTACCACAACCATTAACTGAGTGGTAACCATTTCAGGGCTTTGTTACACTGTTACATTATCCAGTGTTGTAATTTCGCTTGTCTTGTATTTTTGTTTTGCTTAATTTTTATCTTTTATTGTTTGTGTTGTTATTTTATGTTTGTATTGTTTTTCTTTTATGTTTTAGTTTAGATGTGTTAATGTATAACAGTGTAAGACCTGAATTAAATATTTTCTATTTCTATTTCTACTTTTCCATTTAAGGAGTTTTTTAAACGGTCTTGGCGCACTATTCGTTCCCGCTGCTAGCCCTGTCTCGCCAGAATCAACAGCGGCAACCACATAACCCTTTGACATGATCAAAGGTTTCCGAGGGCAGATCTAAAACTGTCTTGAACTAATATTTTATTTTATATTAAATAATTCATAAACATAACATCAATCTTACAATATTTATAAGTTTATATACACATCAAATTTTATAGTTAAAGCGTCAATTCATTGTGCTCTCCGTCATGTTCAAGATACAACTTTATCCATAAATGTAGCCATTCTGACATCCCTTTTACTTAGACCATTGACATCATGTGATGATAATGTCACCTGGACTTTATTATAAACATTGAACCATTCAGGGTGGTGGTCCATTTTTTCAGCTAATAGAGCAACTCTGTTCATAAAACCAAAAGCCTCATTGAAGTCCTTGAATTTAAACTCTTTTTCTATTGCAGTCTTGAGACTATAGATAAACTATCATTGTTTATATTTAAAATTGTTTCCTTGATACCTCAATCTATTATTATTTACCTATTACGCAAGTATCGTTCATGATTAAAAGTTTCTACACAGATTCTATATATAAGGGCCAGTACACACGAGACTTGTAGACGCGGCGACTTTGCGACTGCATTCATGCAGATGCAGGATTCAGCGACTCTCTGCGACCGGTCGCAAAGTCATGCAACAGTATCGCGATCTCCCGACTGCATTTAACTGTCTTGAGTATGCGCTTCCCGCGTTTAGTCACTGCATTCAGCTTCTAAAAAGCGTCTAAATAATCGGCCGCCGTATCTAAAAGTCTAATGTGCTGTGGCCCTAAGGGGTAACTAGTAGGCACGTTTCCCCTCCACAAGCGACCACAAACTCACACTCCGCACGAAACGCTACAGCAAAACTGTCAGTTTATCGGGTAAACGAGAGATACCTCTCCGAGGAATACAACGCATCTGTATAACCTCGATGTGGTTGTATCTGGGCGACAGTCATGAAAATGGCTCCGACTTATCGTTTGCCTTACAATAATTAAAAAATAGAAAGGAATAACGTAGATCATATAGCCATTTGAGTGAAATTGCTATTCTTCTTCAGTATCACCGAGGCGGCGACCGGTATAATGGGAGCGATGTCGTCACGGCTGGCGTGTATCACGGGCTCCAACAACATCTCGGGACCGACGCAGGAGGAGTGAGTACTTTTGAGAATAGAATATAATAAACTTTTATTAGCAACTAGCTTAAGCCTGCAGCTCCGTCCGAGTGGATTTCTGACTTCAAAAATTAAGTTATATATATATGTATATATATATATATATCTTCGTCTTCAATCACTATATCTATTATAAAACCATCACAATCTGTTGCGTAATTTTAAAGATCTAAGCATACAGACGCACAGGCGGCGGAAAACGACTTTGTTTCATACTATGTAGTGATTCATAATGAATGAAATATTCTTTATTGTGCACTACAAAAAGTACAAACAAATATTATATAGAGAGACGATACTTGTACACACCAAAACACCTTAAGTTTTTACTTCCTACTTACATTACATACATCAAAAAGATCGACTGCATTAGTAGGAAGGTGATAATATAAACATACATATGTTTGGAGCAGTATCAATGATAATGATAATGCTCCAACTGCTTCACTGATACTTACAAACCTGGGAATCTTCAAATCGAGGGTGACCTTCTAGGCAAGCGGAGCACGCTTGCCTAGAAGGTCACCGATTTGACCTCGATCGTCAGCCAAGTCTACACTTTCCACCAGGTGAACGAGTGGCCAAAAGCCTATGTAATAAATAATAAAAAAAAAACTTAAAACTTATTTTACATTCCGTAAGAAGTAGTGCTGCATTGGGCCGGCACGACCGATGAGGCACATCTCGCCAATACAAATCTGGCGTCAAAAGATGGCTGTGCGGTCGCGTTTCGTGCAATTTGTAACTTGCTGATCGCCATTGGTGGAGAGAGGAAAGAGGAAAACCCGTTCCGCATCGTAAAAAAGAGGATATAGAAAGAGGTAGTGCCACACTGCATGCTTGCATGCAGCCGAATTGGGTCGGCACGACTGGGGAGATACCTCTCGCTTACACGAGACCGGCGTAAAGTGACAGCTGTGCTGTCGCGTTTCGTGCGGTGTGTAAGTAGCCGGTGGTCTATAGAGGGAGGAGAAGGAAAGAGGGCAATGCATCTGTATAATCTCTGTGCGGATGTCTATGGGCGTCATTAGTCATGAAAATAGCTCCTACTGCTCGTTTTCCCCCTATACCATAAAAAAAAAGCTTAAAATTTCTTACCACTTATACTTAAAAAAACGCACCTACATATTCTCGTTGTGCAGATGTTGATGGCCGTCGGCTTTACTTAATCACCGAAAGTCTCTGACTGCTGGTTCACCTGATATGCTATATATACGCGTCTATAGATTGGCGGCGCGCACCAACCTCGATGCGCTCATAGCCCGCAGTCCGTCCGACGAGTTCATATTCTCCGTGCCTCGCGACCCCTTCCTCTCCCCCTACTGGGCTGACGATGAGCTGCTCAAGAAGTTCCCGCCCGTCAGAATATTGGTAAGCTAACTCTAGTGCCTATACTTGCGAAAAAATATGTATGCATTAAATAATTCAGTAATTACGCACGCACATACACACTCACACACGCACGCAAACCCACGCACGCACACCCACGCACGCACGCACGCACAACCACGCCCGCACGCACACACACGCAAGCACGCACACAGTACAATATATCGTGTCCTCACAACACTCGCTCACGCACAACTTATACCCCATAGTGTCTGTTGTATTACTTCTGTTTAATATAAAAGAGCAAAGACGAATCCAGCTTCTCATTTTGAAAAATACCTACGCCCCCATACGCCCTTTGTGTTGTATGTTCCATATCATAAATAAATAATCATAATAAATTATAAGTTATTGTATAAGTGTTTAATTAAATAAATATATTGCAAATAAACATGTTTTATTCTACATTCAACAGGGTACTTATTCAACATACATTTTTAACATATCCACTACAATATGGTACTTAGCTTATTATCTAAACCAGCCTTTTCATGTAATAAATACTTTCTTCTACAGACAGTGCATTTGGATCCATGCCTGGACGACTGTGTGATGTTTGCCAAGAAACTAAAAAGACTTGGCAACACTGTGGGTATCGACGTTTTGGAAGGCCTTCCACACGGTTTTCTCAACTTTTCCCTCGTAAGTATTCTTGGAACGGTTCATTTTTGGATAGCAAACTTCACTAAAATACTGTTTTTAATAATTGATGTACACCTGTCAAAGGTGTGATAAATATGTTTCATTACATAATTCTGATTTGATAATATATATTATGTTGTGTAGAATAGCAATAACTTACTGTAATTATGGCTGTCCTTTCCTCTATCTTACCTGAATGACCCTACAATGTTTTACGTATCTCTTGTTTAGAAATTTATTGCTATAGTATACTTACAGGGTTAGTTTTTGGTCACCGGCCAAATTTGCAGACTTGGTTCAGAATCGATAATACATTCGATTTACGAAATAAAACAAATAAGAAAAATAATATAAAAAATATTTTTGTTCCGTACGAAAATAAATACCGTGTGGGTAACATAATTGTACATAGCCACCGCGCACCGCACGCAGTGGATACGAAACACAGTCAGCTGTTGAGGTCAACACACTCTTCGGGTGCTAATGCGCTCAGGTATATTTACGGGCCGTTTCATATAGATGTTTATGTAACAAAATATTACAAATACGACGATAAAATTAAAACACACCCTTGAAATGAAGTATATTTCCTTATTTTTAAATATGGCCGGTGACCAAAAACTAACCCTGTATATTATTACTATTACTATAGGAAAGTAGTCAGTAATGCGATTTCATGACAAAATCTCACGAGGTCCCAGGTTAATTTTGGATAACTTCTGTGTATTTATCTCATTAATCCTCAAATTTTATTACATCTAGATGGCCAAAGAAGCACACGAAGGATCGAAACTGTGCGTCGAAAGGATAAAACAGTTGATCGACTTGGAGAATACTAAATTATGAGCGTTCGGCGTCAGTCGTAGAAAGGCTTTAGTGTGCTGTGCCTGTAAAATATTTACTATAACTAATTATTATTAGGGGGCAGAGTGTATTCCTGCGTTTATATAATATGTAAACTGTACTTATCGGCTGCGTTTCTCGAATCACTAGTACGAATTGAACAACTAAACGTACTACAGTGCTTACATTGAGTCTTGAAACTTGGCCAATGGATAAAGTGTGACAAGAATCATGACAGTTATTGATTTTGACATTGACGTTAGAATGACAAAGGTCACGGCACGTTGGCGAAAAGAGTTACTTTTTCTGCATGGTCGAGAATAAATTTTATCCTAAAGCCTAAAGTTCTACCTTGGACCAGTGACCTAAATGGCGCTATTACTGTTAGGCCCACTTGCGTAAAACACAGAGCTGAACAAATAAAAAAAAAAGACTCAGAGTTAAACCATTAAACAATTAACTCGTGACTTTAGTCCCATTAGTTATATTAATTTTGTCAGTAACAGTTCACATGCATTAAAAATATTTTTTAATGAATACTTTTGAATAAAAGTTACTACGGCAACTACTATTAAACACTGCTTCTACAGTCACTAGTTACAAAAAATAGAATAGAAAAAAAAATATTCAGTACTCCACAATAGATAGACAATAAAATAGATAAACGTACACAGTCCTATTAAGAGAAAAGAATACAATACATTATAACGTCGATGTCGAAATCATAGCACTGTCCAAGACTACTGTTGTGTATAGCCTGTAGTCACACTAGTGATCAAAACTCACTGAATGATCACTGAGAGTAAATGAAAAAACATTATATTGTGTTGTAAATATTTTTATTGTATAAACACGTTTATTGAACAAAGTACATATAGTGAATTCTTAATTGCAGGATTAGTTTTTAAACTTTAATTCTTATGTACCCGCGTTTGTTTTTAATTTTTGTAGATAGTACCTAATCATTTTTCTTTTTTAAATTTAACGGTTTTTTTTTTATTTTAAATACAACTTATCAGGAGAATTGGCACTAATTCAATGTCATGTGTCAATCACGTATGTAATTAGTCATGTCATGGTCCATAAATGAAAATAAAAGAAGTCCATGTTACAATAAATTAATCATTAAAAAAATACTTAGTTAAATAATTCAATTCCATAAATATATGTAAACATTTCAAATGTTTATAATCAACAGTAAATGTGTATTCTATAATTACCTACATAGCTATGAAAATCGTATGCTATTATATAAACTAAATTGTCTGTAGCTTGTGTGAAATAACCTAACATGTACAATAATATAAAATTGTACAACTAATAACCGCAGTGCATTTTTGCGGAGTTGTATCTTGTGAAGGGAGGGAAATCCTTGTTACTTGATTTGAAAATAAACAATAACATAATATGTAATCAACTTTACAATTTTCCAGCTCCAGCATAATAAATAATTTAATACTTGTAAAATATAAGTTTGTTTTTGAAAAATAAAAGATGTAACTGTGATTAGATTAGAAATCAATTCTGGTCATTTATACGTACATAGAGAAATGTTATACCAAAAAATAATTATTTTTAAATAATAGTCAATATATTGTGTAGTTAGATTTAAACCAAAAAAAATATTACTTCAATGTAACGCTTAATAGTGTATTACCTTATGTATGTACTCTACATACGAAAATTTATAATTTGATGTGTAGATAGTATACTGTTAAGTAGTCCGCCTGAATTATATCAAATTATTATATAACATTTTCAATTAAAGTTATTGTCTATGGATATTATACATTATGGAGTGTTGCTACATTCGTCCAGAATAAAGATTTATATTCATTAAATTTTCAAATAAATTTACAAATTATTAAATTATAGATTTATAAAAGCTTTTCATTTGTTTATTTAAAAAAATAGTGGTGTAATTGTGCGTGAAATATGGTCGAAAGGATATGATTACTTTTTTAATGCATTTTTAGGTTAAGGGGCATAGATTATAAATAACATAACATTTTAATTTATATGTTTTCTAAACAAGACGGCAAAATACACTTATAAATATTACTCTTTGAAATAACAATTTTATACTTATTATATTATCTAAATATGCTGTGATGTTTTTGCGAATTTACTTTTAGCATTTTTTATAATGACTCGAGTAAATGTATTATCGACCAAAATGAATTATATTAAACTGAACAAAATATTTAATTAAAATTATTCTACTTATATCTTTTTTTAAAATTAATTAATGAGACTTGTCCATTAGGTTTATGGGTAAAGAAAAAACAATGTTAATGCTTTCAGTGTTGTGGATTTTAAAGAAAAGTGTTTTTCACACCATTATTTGAACTAATATTATTTATTTCATTTATTCAACATTGTCGTATTTTAATGTTATTATTAATTGCATATAAGTAATTTATGATTGTTTGCTTTAAAGCTCGTTTACCGAAAGGCCCATTTATGATTGTGGCTTCTAAATTACCTACGATGTCACTCAGAATACTGTTCGATTTTTAAGTCTATAAAGGTTCGATGGCTGGTGTTTCGGCTTACTGGCGACTATCCTAATAGTATGCATTTATTTAAATACAATCCTGGCGTATAGTACATATACCGGGATTGTGTCGTCTTTCTTTAAGTGTGAAAAGGAGAACACATAGGCCTGGCTTTTCTATAAAAATATTATAAAGAGGGTAGTTTTTTCGTTTGTCTGTATCGAATAGGCTAAAAAATTACTGGAACGTTTTTACCACTCTTTCAATAATAAAACTATATATATAGCTACTTTATTAGGAACTAACATAGGCTATATATATCCTATCACGGTTGAACAATTTTTATTTTTAACGCTCAACGAAGTGGTCAAGAGTCTAAGGCTAGTATAAGATTAAATTATTAGCTGAGTTGTTTTATTATATTTAAAATAGTCAATATTATCAAGATTTAAATTAGGCCAACACTTGTTTTTTTTTTGGATTCGCCAATCGTCAGAATTGCAAAGTAGTAGTATTTTTTAGTTCGTCTTCAAAGTAAATAGCAAGATGCTATATAGTCTGGGTGGCATCTGTCGTTTGAAACAGGTTTCTCATTTAAAAAATATCGATATTAGTTTAGAGACGCATGTTGCCAGGCTACAAATAAGGGTCAAATAAACAGTTTTTGACCATTGTTGCACCATGACAACATGTGTGTCATCTCTAGATTAAGGTCCATGATACCAATGCAAAATAATCTAAAAAAATAGTTCGAAAGCCGTGACTATATGGCATTTTGCCGGCCCCGTCCAGTGCACACAGGTGGAGCATAACATGGATTAGCCAGGGGCCCCAACGTCTAGTTCACCCATTGTATTATATTTTACGGTTTATCCTGCAAATTATTGTATTAAATAAAAATGTGTTTTGTGTAAGATACAATTGTAATATTTTATTTATCCAGAGTTACCGTTTATTAATTAAGAAACAACTGAGTAGACAGCACAGTTTATGTACAATTATTTTTAAAGCATATTGTTTGTATTTGTGTTATTAAAATTTATTAGTCTGTGATAGTGAATTGAAGCTTTTGAAAAGCGTAACAGTATTTAATGCACGAATATTATAATAAATGTTTTTGTGTTGTATACACGAGTTTCATTATTCCTACAACTGATTAATTATACAGCATTATTTTTAAAATACCAGCATGTTCCCTGATCTGATATCTATATCTGTGAGGTTACTGGTGTTTTAAAAATAACCCTGTAAATATAAATAAATAATATAAATAAATATCTGTGGACATTTACACACCACGTTAGCCTAGCCCCGTGCTAAGTACCGTAAGGACTTGTGTTACGGGTACTAGACAACGGAATATATTTAATATGTTTTATAAATTTAAGAAACTATATATTTAAGATTTTTATTATATAAATACATATAAATATACAGATAAACATCCATGACCAAGGCGGGATTCGAACCCGCGACCCCTGGCGCAACATGCTCCACTAATCCGAGCCCTGTACCACTGCGCCAGCCTGGTCGTCAAAATATATATAATACAACTAGCTAACCCGACAGACGTCTTGTCATCACTGGAAAATTATATTTTGTCATGGTAACGTTGTTGCGTGGCCGAAATGTCAACGCATTACTTTACCTTTTTTTTGCCTCAGGGGAATACATTTGCATATGATTGACTCGACACTTGGGAGTGCAATACAGACAAAGACCCTGCGGGTGTCTTCAGCCGCTAGGGTCTTTTTTTTTTTACGATATAGGAGGGCAAACGAGCAGCCGGAGCCATTTTCATGACTACCGACGCCCACAAACATCCGCATAGAGGATATACAGATGCGCTGCCCTCATTTCTCCTCCCACCTCCATGGGCCACCGGCTACTTACACACCGCACGAAACGCGACAGCACAGCTGTCACTTTACGCCAGTCTCGTGTAAGCGAGAGGTTCCTCCCCGGTCGTGCCGGCCCAATTCGACTGCATGCAAGCATGCAGTGTGGCACTACCTCTTACCAAATCAACAGGTCTCAGATCAACAGGCAAAATGATCCCTCCAGCGACAGGCTGGCCTCGGTGAAATGGTCAGACTTCTCCTCTTTGAGGACTTCCCGGCTGCCTCTGAATAGTTCTTACTACGCCAAACCGCGCAATGGGGTGAGGTTCTCATTCTGACTCCTGGCCCCAGTCCTCCTGTCGGCAAGCCGTTAGAACAGGACATAGGAGAGCGTAACTACTCTTTAGTTTACAGACGATTGAAAAATTTAAAATATTTAACTGATAAACACACAGATAATTTTAACTGATATGTAGTTATCCACCTATTTATCCAAGAAATGAAAAATCGCTTCTTATTTTATTATTTTTTTTTTATGGTATAGGGGGGCAAACGAGCAGTCGGAGACATTTTCATGGCTACCGACGCCCATAGTCATCCGCATAGAGACTATACAGATGCGCTGCCCTCCTTTCTCCTCCCACCTCCATGGGCCACCGACTACTTACACACCGCACGAAACGCGACACCACAGCTGTCACTTTACGCCGGTCTTGTGTAAGCGAGAGGTACCTCCCCGGTCGTGCCCGCCCAATTCGGCTGCATGCAAGCTTGCAGTGTGGCACTACCTCTTCTTAATTATTTATTACTAGCTGCGCCCCGCGGCTTCGCCCGCGTAAATTTCGATATCGTGGAAAATCATTCCATGGCATCCCTCAGGAACATTTTTTCGGGATAAAAGCTATCCTATGTTACTTCTAATACCTCCAAGAACATGTGTACAAAATTTCATGATGATCGGTTGAGCAGTTTTCGCGTGAAAGGGTAACAAACAAACTTACATTCGCATTTATAATATTAGTAGGATAAACTATTCTTTCTTTCAATTTTAAATTTTATTTGATTTCTGAACGACAGAACGAACAGCAAATGTTTGACAGGTCGAAATAGTTTCTATGGGAAAACTAAATTGTTGTTTACTATATTATTAGCATTTTTTTAAATACAAACCTTTTTAACCTTCCCTAAACTTCCACAATTCATTCAAAACCAAAATTAGCTAAATCGGTTCAGCCGTTCTCGAGTTTTAGCGAGTCTAACGAACAGCAAAAGATTTTTATTTACTTATATAGATAAACTATGGAGTGGAGAAGGTGGTGGTGTATAAGATATTTTTTTTACTCAAATGAATTTTGAATGTCACCTTCTATGACCAATCTTTTCATATCCAGACCCTCCTCCCTCACTTGACGCTTTACTATGCTTAGCAAACTATATATAGCAGCTGAAGAAATAAAAAATAACTTATCGAGTGGTGTTGTAAAAACTGAGCTAAGGAAGAGAATGCGTATTTGCGTAAGAAATAGAGGTTCACACTTTGAAAACGAGCTGTAAAAAAATGTTAGGAAATGCTAAAAACAATTTAAAATGTAGATATGTAATTTGAGATTTATGACATTTCATCCTTATTAGTTAAGTTTGCTAAGCTGTTTTTAAAATGTTTCGCCGTCTAAGTTAATTATAGTTTTTTTGAATAAAAAATAACTTTATTCCAAACTACATGG
>LUGF01039320.1:336746-352884 GCA_001625245.1 Calycopis cecrops
TCAATTTTTTTTCAAATTTATGACAGTAAGCGTAACAAATTATACCTTGTTGGATAGCCAGTAATGTGTAGATGTTTATGTTTTTAAAATGTTTCGCCGTCTAAGTTAATTATAGTTTTTTTGAATAAAAAATAACTTTATTCCAAACTACATGGTAAGATTCACTTAAAATGTGGAGTTTGAGACGTCTCATTTCAAAATGATTAATGTTTTTATTTATTTTAATATTTTTTGTTATGTACTAGACTATGCTCTAACGTAATAATGTAAAAATATGCAATAGTTTTTTTTTTATAAATTTTTAAATGCTGTATAACCCTACTTTGAAAAAAAAATTAAAAAATATATTTCTACATACTGGTTCATATTTGCCCTATACACTCCTTACTAAAGTGTTAGCTAGTGATCTCATCTACATCTCCTTAACAGGATCGTGACATATTACCAGTCACCCTGTATACATATAAAAATCTATTGCTGGTGGTGTAAGTCTGGCTATTTCACCGTGGCCAGCCTATCACTTGAGGGATCCTGTTGCTTGTTGATCCGAGACCCTCCAATTATAGTGGCTGAAGGCACCTGCAGGGGCCTGGTCTGTACACTCCCGACATAGGTATAGGAATCACCCTATACGTGAATGTATTCCACTACGTCAAAAAAAGGGCAAAATAACGGGTTGACAATTTGGTCGCATAGCACATGGTAACCATGACAACATATTTTTCTATGATGACAAGACAACGTCTGTCGGGTCAGCTAGTACTCCTAAATAAGATACGTCAATCACTACGAGTACATATGTCGTAGACAGAGAATACAATGCCTTGCATGCTTCCAATATTTTGGTTCTGTCAGTTGTCATAGTTGTATGCTAGTCTTTATTTCTGTTTTGTTGTTGTTATGTTCTATTATTCAATTTTTACTAATTACTAGTTGCGCTCCGCGGTTTCAAACGCGTAAATTTCGATTCTGTGGAAAATAGAAAATCATCCCATTTCATTTCATAGGCACATTTTTTCGGGATAAAAACTATCCTGTGTTAATCCAAGTTACTCTCTATGTGTGTGCTAAATTTCATGAAAATCAGTCCAGCAGTTTTTGCGTGGAGTAACAAACATACAAACTTTCGCAATTTTAAAACACTCGAGAGGAAAAAATCCCTCAATTTTCGTTTCAGAGTACTTTTTTTAAAAATGACGCTTGTTTTTCAAACCCTATTAAACACAATAAAGTGCACATTGTTATCTTTTAAACAACACTGAACACTTATCCATAACCCATAAACCATTGCAGTAACGACAAAAGAACAAATGGGGAGATTATGCCTCGGTACAATTCACTAATCGCACTCTAATTAAACGATTTAGAGCAGGTACAACAGGTAAAGGGGTTGGTGCAATTGCATCATTTGCATATCAATTTGCAGCGCGAAAAGTCTTTTATCGACCCCGTCACTATTCAAAACAAGAGAATCAGCCACACCAGAAATATCTGCCCAAGTGGTTGCGGAGGAGCTCAAAAAAAGAGTAGGTACGGGCCAGAAATGTGGCTCCTACTAATGTCATTGAGCTGCAAACGGCACTAAAGGAAGAATAATAATATCTGTGGACTTAACACACCACGTTAATCTAGCACAGTACTAAGTACCTTAAGGACTTGTGCTACGGGTACTAGACAACAAAAATATATTTAATATGTTTTTAAATATAAGAAAGTACTACACCCGCAGCTTCGCCTGTGTGGATTTTGAACTTTAAGAATGGAAGTTCTCAATTCTTCCGGATAAAAGATTCACAGCTCCTCCCCCGTAGGTGATAGCTTGAACTATCACGTGTAAACGGGTAAAAATCACGTTTGTTGACCCGACCTGTAAGTAATATTCATGCAAAACTTGAAGTAAAGTCCATGCAGTACTTTTTTATTTTATCCCGGACATACGTACAAACCAAAATTCTAAAAACTATATTTTTGGCTTCGATATTGATTGTAGATCATTTTTTAAAAGAATACTTTTAACGTGAAAAAATATTCATATCCCAGAGGATAAAAAGTATCCTATAATCTAAGTCAGCTAATACTCTATGTGTATAACAATATTTATCAAAACCCGTTCAGTAGTTTTGGCGTGATTGACAGACAAACATCCAAATATCCAAACAAAGAAACTTTCACATTTATAATATTAGTGTGATAAACCTGTAAATGAGCCGTGCTGCGTATAAAATTCAGATTCTTTATATCTTACAGCTTAAACATTTTGATAGAGAGTTATAAAAAACTGTCAGCGCCATCTATTGACAGTTAGGCGGAACTAAGTTCACCAGGTCATCTAGTAGTAGACATATTTGTATCTTTTGTTCGTGCAAGGCTACCAAATCGCTATTACGTATGCTAATATTATTTACATCAGATTGACATACGAATAAAGGAAAACTTGGATGAATGCATGATCCCAAGTAATAGTCCCAGGAGATGATTCCTATGTCATTATTTTATTGGGAAAATTTTAGTCAACAAAGACTAAGCTCACACTAAACTCAGGAACACAATATACGCACTACACAGAGTTAAAGGGAGTAATCTCACTTGTACAGGAGAATTCTTCTTTTCATTTTGGTCCCATGTTCCTCAAAGAAAACTATTCAGTTCCTTTACTCATCATATTCCTGACCTTAATGTGACCTTAACTTTGTAACATAGCAATAAAAACAACTAACAACAACTTGGCCCGTAAAAAAAGTAAAAATTCGTCACATGGGACCATTACCGGGATCAGAAGACATAAATGTCATCCCCCAAGAACATTTTATCGGGTTAAGAGGTATCCTAAGATACATTTTTTGTGCTCCAAATATCTATATATGCATTTATTTTACATTTTAAATTAGGTCACAGCCGAATGTAAAGGACACAAAATCATTCCTTGGCATCCCACAGGTAAATTTTTTCGGGATAAAAACTATCCTGTAGGTATGTTAATCCAGGTTCCCTTCTAACCATATGTCAAATTTCATGAAAATCTGATAAGGAGTTTTAGCGTGAAGAACTAACTAATTCATTAAAGTCATCATCCCATGGCATTCCACAGAAACATTTTTTCAGCATAAAAACTATCCTATATGTTGATATAGGTTCCCTTCTAACCAAATGTCAAATTTCATGTAAATCTGATAAGGAGTATTAGCGTGAAGAACTAACTAATTCATTAAAGTCATCATCCCATGGCATTCCACAGAAACATTTTTTCTGCATAAAAACTATCCTATATGTTGATATAGGTTCCCTTCTAACCAAATGTCAAATTTCATGTAAATATGATAAGGAGTATTAGCGTGAAGAGCTAATTCATTAAAGTCATCATCCCATGGCATTCCACAGAAACATTTTTTCGGAATAAAAATCGAAGTTACCCTCTATGTGTGTGCAAAATTTCATGAAAATCGGTTTAGCAGTTTTTATGTGAAGAAGTTGTTACACTAGCCTAACCCTAGTATATAAGTGCGCCCTCACCTTAACTTCATAATCATTATATTAATTATATTAGAAACCCAGTGTGCATACAGCCTTATTTCACTGTGCCGCACACGGTGGAAGATTTCAACATCATTTCGGCGGAAACATCGAAGACAGCAGAAAACGACCACCTCATCGGTGGCCGACCCGTGGAAACCATTCTTTAACTTCACATCAGTTAGGGATCACTCCTTTAGTTATAATTTAATTGTAATAATTATTTAATAAAGTATATTATAAGTAAGTTGCCTTTTTTTTGGCATCTGCGGCTGCAACAATCTTAACTAAGTAATAAACAAACAAACAAACAAACATACAAACTTCACATTTATAATTTTAATAAGATTTTATATATTTAAGATTTTTATTATAGAAATACATATAATACATCCATGACCAAGGCGGGATTCGAACCAGCGACCCGTGGCGCTACATGCTCCGCTTATCAGAGCTCTGTACCACTGCGCCAGCTTGATCGTCAAACAATTATGTGCACTTAGGGTAAACTCACACCAAAAGCGCGGCGAAGGGCAGCGAAGCGGAGCGCAGTTTATGTGTCATATGAATTTCAACTAAACATTTTATTTTACGATATACAATAATATTATAGTGATTTAATATTTATTTCATATTATAAAGTTGAACAGTATTAAAGAGATGCATTTTATAATTGAACATAGATTCTGATTACATGCCCCTGATATGCGTTATTGCATTGAACTTAAAGTGCACAGAAAAATGCAGAGATATTGCTCTCGATTCAAAAAAGGTACAAGTATTTTAAATACTTTTTGAATAATGAACTGTAAATCACTTGAGTTAAGGTTCTATTTTAATTCGAACAACTTACATTGGCCTCGCATGACGTGTTTTTTTGTAACGCTCTCGCCAGCTTACCCCCAAGTCAAGCGCATGTGTAGAAGTTTTTTTTCTTTTTTCGTTTACTTCGAAAAATGCTAACATATACATTTAATTATTTATCCATTCATCCTGTCCGCATTTGTCAAGATATTCGGGTAATAAGTTTTTTCGACAACATTCACTAAGGGTCAACTCACCAAAAGCGCGGCGAAGGGCAGCGAAGCGGAGCGCAGTTTATACTTTATGTGTCATATGAATTTCAACTTTATAATAATTACTATCCCATAGATAGGCAAATCCCGATCCGAAGCAGCACCTTATCAATAGCGGACGACAGTTCGCCATTGACACTCAGCTGGTCAGCGCCAGCGACGTATACTAGTACCATTTTAATAAGTTACATCGATGTACCTGCGCAGAACGCATTATTTTGAAAGGCGCGAAAATATTTCAGCTAATCAGCAGGCTGTACTTTTGCGCGGAAAATTCTTTGTCTGCCATTGGCCAAACGAGAGCGCGCCATATTGACAAACGCCATTTCTTTTAGTCTAGTGTCAACTTTCATTCAGTCCAACGTAAATTACATACGCATACACTTGAGGACAAAATTAATAGTTACGTTTAGTATTTATTTTATTTACAAATGTCTTCGCTTACAAGAGGACGGCCTATAAAAAGCCAAGCCAGGCAAATAATACATATAATGTGCATCAATTCATGAAAAGTGAATCTCAGCTTTCTAAAAATAAAGTATTCACTAAAGATGATTTCCAGAACGTTATGGAACGTACTGCACGAGTGACTGGAATATCGCGAAAGACAGTTAGTGTTATCCTGAAAGAATCGTGTGCGGTTGTTGCGTCAACAAGTAGCCCTGCTTTCAGCACTCCTAAAAAATGGACCCCCAAACTACACGAAACGCGACAACAAATATTTCACATAACGGTGGTATCATATAAACGAGAGGTATAATATTCCTGGTCGTGCCTGTTCAGTTCCGCTGTAATGCACCATGCCACTAGCTCTTACAAATATGTATAGTTCCATAAAAAGTAAGGATAAAATAAATAAATAAAAGTAGTAATAGTCTTCATAATAAATATTATAATATTATGAGTCAATTTCATTGCCACGCAGTGTATAGATAGTGTGAGCTAGATAGCACGAGCGCACGTGTTGTTATATTTTCAACCTTATGGTTTGAAGAATAAGGTTTTTATTAAATTGGTGTGATATATCGGATTACATCGGTTTATGTAAGTACTCTTCTGCGCCGACGACTACAACCGATGTAACTTATAAACGTGGTACTAGTATACGTGATTGGTCCGCGATTCTACCTACATGTCGTTGACTTGTCACGTGACAATAATCTGTGTCGTGGTGGGTATCTGTGCGAACATTATCGAAATGATTTTTTTTTTGGAATGTCGATATTGTAATTATAATTGCTAATTAGCCAATACTTGATTATATAGCACTACGATTTTCAGTAATGATATACTTATACGTATATGTACATGTGTAAAAGGAACAACAGGGTTTTTGTTACATACAGTAGGTATACTCTCAATAATGAATCACTAAAAGTGCTCATTGTATCTTACAGTTTTGAGGTTATAATCCAATTAACTTCAACGTCTATTTGAAGTAGAATTAACAATTTGATCTAAACATGTTGGGTAATGGGGTCACAGGATTAAACAGGATCCGGACTACTGAATGTCAACTGTAATAATGAATTATTGCAAGTTAGCATGGCAGAGGGTTATAACAACAATATGTTATTAATAAGGAAATATTTCAAACATTAAAATTTCATCATCTTTATTTCAGGAATAGGTACTAGTATTCAGTTAAACATACAGGACCAATGAAATATATGAATCAGTGCAAAAAATTTTGGTAACAACTATTACATAGAATGAAAAAGAAATAAAATTTACAAGAGTTAACAAAAAAAAAATTATTCAATGAGACGAAACATGTCACATGATAGAGGAACATTAATAGGGTAAAAACTAAGAAAAATTTAAAACAATTCACCAAATAAATGCAAGGTGACAAATGGCTGATATATGATATATAAACTTTGTGTTAAATGAATAGAAACCTATATTTATTTATTTTTACCTTATATTATTTCACAATTACAGTAGAAAACAGACAAAGAATTTCAATGCCATCGAGTTAAAAGAACACCTAAAGTTATTATTATTTTACAAATATCCAAATTATGATTTCAAATACACTCCAAACACAACTTTTTGTGTATAGACCAGATTAGTTCAAAAGGCGTTGTTATGAATGTTTATGACCTCAACAGTATATTACATTAAAATATTCAACATTGATATTAGATAAGGTATCAGCAGTACAACTATCTGTGGCCTCAAGAGTCACAACCACAACCTAGTGTACCATTTCACATAATTATTGTTTTATCAATCTTTTTATATGACTTATTTTACTAATCACTTTGTCACAGTAACATGCGTTTGCTCTTTATTTCATTTCAATTCAATCATGTCCATTTATTTTCGCATGGGATACAGTTCCATTAACTAGGGGTGGTGATTGAGGTTGCCTTATTGTTTTTTGTAAGACATGAGCATCTGCTGGTACTATCCGCTTGTAGTAGTGTTCTTTTGTCTCTACTATTTCAAAGCCAAACTTTTTGTAGAAGTCTATTGCTCCTTCATTATTCACTTGCACATGTCTGAAATGAGAAAGAGATTCAAAATAAATAAAAAAATTAGATTTATAAATTATTGACATCATTATTAGTTTATCAATAGCATCAACATCAGGATTGTACTTAGTCTTGCCATAAATACTGTTACAATTAAAAATAAAAAATATTTCATTTGAATTTGGAATCTGTCATTTTTATAAGATTGTTCATTGTGTTTTCTCATTTTGGCTCCAATACATTGTACAATATTTTGAGATACTAAAATGGAGTGGGGTGATAAAGAGAATAGAATCGCTGTGATTGCATGACACTAAGTAGGTATGGAGCCAAATGCCATTTTTTAAAACTCTCCATACACGTGGTATTAGTCAAATGTTTGTTTAACGGGCTATATATTAATAGGTACAATGAGACTTCCTCTATTTGTGACAGAGAAAGATATGTCTGTCCACGTGATGTTCGTACGTAAAAGGTGGTCAAAGCAGTAAGGGAAAGAATTCGAAAAAATCCTGTGCGAAAGCAAAAGATTTTTAGGATAGCATCTAAATTAAAAAACGGACTACACATTGAAACATGTCGCGTCAGTGTTTTGTTTTACACACTTTGTGGCTAGATCTAGCGGAATTTCAAAGGCCAAAAAATTATTAAGTTTAGCCACCAAATTAAATTTCGCTACTTCTAGCCACTTTTCGTTATTTCCTAAAATGATAAAGTAGCTGTATTGTGTAGCTGATTTGACTGTAGCTGTAGGTACTGTCTCTTCCTCGCTCTAACGCGAAAGTAGAAAGGCTGTAGTGTGATGAATACAGTGAAAAATAAATTAAGAAACAGAATGTGTCCATTAATTTTAATTAGGAATCAACTAAATATATTGAAAAAAAAGTTTGCCACAATTCCAATATTTTCTATAGAAGTCAACCATACATCTCTAACCATTTAGGCAGCGTTCGCGAGAATCGTTAGCGTTTGGCAGTTTTTTCGTCGACTTACTCCACAATTTTCACTACCACGAAAAATCCTATCTATTTAACGGGATAAAATATAGTCTATACGGATTCGGAAGAATCCCTCTAAGTAATGGTAAAAGAAATTTTGAAATCGGTCTAGTAGTTTTTGAGCCTATTCAATACGAATATACAAAAATACAAAGGTTTCCTCTTTATAATATTAGTATAGAATACAGAAAAAATAAGTTACATTTTAAAGTACTACACGGACGCGGTAAGTTGGGACCTGGCAAGAATGCGAAGAATGCTCTCTAGCCCCGCACCGTGATGGTTTGGTGGGTTGTTAGCTATGAAGGAGTGACTGAGCCATATTTTAGTGAAAAAGGTATCAAAGCTTGGTCCACGCAATCTTGGTTGGAAGAACGTCTTGGACTTCATCATAGCTGAAGACTGGCCGTCGTTTTGCCCACTGGATTATGATTTATGGTCACTTTTAGAGAGTACAGCTTGCTCTAAACACAATGATAATTTGGAGTCCATAAATTAATCCATACGATTGGCAGTGAAGAATTCCCCATGGAAAGATGTGTGCTTCTATTGATAACTGGCCTCAACTTTGGAAGGTCTGTATTGAAGCCAATGGAGACCACTTCGAATAAGCTTTTATATTTTTAATTGTTTTATATAGTGTATTTAACTAACACACTAAAAGTAATAAATGTTATTTGCAATTAAAAAAATACTTTGTTTTGTAACAGAACTTATGGCTTGACTAGGTGTATATCGCATAGCTAAAACAAGCATTCATATCAGTTGAACAGTATAGATTAATACCTAAAGAACAACAACATCCTGTCAACTGATTGAATATCATCTGATATTAGTTTAGGTTTCATTAACAGTTAGTCATCCTGGTTTTATTCCTCGTGTGCGTTTTGTAACTTATTCAACTAAACCCAATTAAGATTTTGTTCTACATATCATTCCCAGAAAGAACTACACTTTCTACTTTCTAGGGATAAATTAATACGACTTCTTGTGCTTCTAACTCACTTTGCTCTTAATATTTGTAGCATAATCTGAAATAACCTGTCCTTAAAAATTCTTACAAATCATTAGAGTAGCTTTTAATACCTACAGATTGAGCCTGAAGAGTCGCATCAAACAAAAAATAAACAAACATAACTTTATTGATAATGACGAGTAATTGTTTATGTGCCATTAAGCATATATTATTATATTGAATTATGCAATGCAATCTATTTATATAATAAAACTGATGATGAAGATCTCATTATGTCTGTGTCTTGTGCGGCTGTCTCCCAAAAACTACTAAAAGGATTTTGATGAAAGTTTTTTGTTATATAAATATTAGTGCTCAGTAACGTTTAGGCTATAATTTATATAACAAAATTAAAAAATATACTATTGTAGGGCAAAGTAACGGATTGACAATTCAGCCACATAACATAACACTACCATAACATATTTTCAATTCTGACAAGATAACGGCTATCAGGTCAATATTTAATATCTACATATTAATATGCAGACAGAGGAGTATGAAATTTGGCACACTTATAGTTTATGTGTAAGAGAAGTGCAGAACGCTAATATTTTTTTAATAATGTTTATTACATACTTTAATTTAATAAATAAAACTTTACACACACTACCGTGCATTTGACATATTGATATATAAGACACACATAATTATTGATGGAGTTTCTATGTCTTTTTACATAACCTTAGTTACAATGACATAACTTTTCATATGATATTTCAAAAAAGTTTCACTTAAATTGAGTTTCGATCTTTGCGGGGTCACTAGTATGCATTACTACTAACTTAGTTAGATAACAATTGTAGCTATGTAACTATATAACTTTCGAGATAATATTTTTTTTCTCTTTCTATAAAGTGTGCAAAAACACAAAACTACATTTACATGACCAACAACGACATACAAATATATCTAGTAAAATATTTAGATGTTTCATAAACATAATTAATAATTAATGAGAATAAGTGTCATTTTTTTATACCCAAAATGGCAGTGAGACTATGATCATCACTATTAGTAGAATCAGGACATAAGTTTGGTTGTCAATCCCCAAAACAAACAAATTTAAGTAGCAGTAAGAGCTTATATATTTCCAGCTAAGCTATCAAATGTTTTTGCTTTGGTGAATATATATAGCAAGGACATATTACATTACAATCCACATACATTCTCTGCACACTTAACACTTATTTTACTTTTCACGCATGCCACATAACCTATGCACTCGTAAGTTTCCAGGAATGTCAAATGCAACCTATTTTTATCTCATTAGTGTATTCATACTAATTTAGTACTTGCTTGTATTTACTGTTCAAAATGTTTTGTAAAGGCTTATAAGTCCCGGCCTTTTAGTAAACTCGGATCATCACCAGCAAACATAAAGCATATAATACATAGAAGTGAGAGTAATTTAGACATTATTTTAATATGAAACTAAAACATTATAAAGACAAAATTAACTTAAGTATAAACCAGAAATTTTTCATACAAGTCATATTTATAATATGCTAAAAATATGCTTCATGTCAATTCATACAGTAGTAAATGTTTTTAGATGTATTGAAATAGCACATTTACATTAAATAATGTAAGTCAGGTCATAAGAATTTGCATATAATTAAAAGCACTTAATAGGTTAATTAATAACAAACTTATTAGTATTCATTGTACATGCTTGTGTGGATAGATTCTTAACTTGTGTAATGAAAATATAAGTTTCTCTGCACTAAATATAGAAACATAACGTTATACTTACAAAAAGATACTGTCGAAATTGCCGTCCTGTTCCACATACTTAAGCACATGTTCAACCATTAAAGTGCCTATACCCAATCTTCTGTAAGGGTATAAGCACCCTAAAGTCATAATATACAATCTTCTTGCATTTTCTGATGTGTCTATTCTACAGCATACAGCTCCAACTACGATGTCGTTATAATACGCAAGTTTTGCTAATTCACCAGCTTCTAAAACGTCTTTATAGAATTTGTCATTATAAGACACTGGAAATACGACTGTATTTAATTTCTTTAGTTGTTTTATATTATGCGGGGTCACGTCGCCGAGTTCTATTTTAGCTCTGGAATATTAGAAACGTTCTTTTACACACAAATTCAAGCAATAATGGACATAATATTACGTCCTTAGTACAATTATACTAAAACACTTCATTGATTTAACATTATAGCAACTTGACATGTAGGCAACTTATGTAGAAGTCAGTGCACATTTATTTACCTAGTCATTTTTAATAACTATATTAAATTATACACTAAAATTTAAAACTAATTCACAGTTATATCACACGGGATCACTCCCGCCATCTACCATAATCGCTCAAAGGGGAAGGGCCAAAATTTTACGACCATCTTTTTTTGACAGCCAGTGCTCGGTGTTTCCAGTATCGCTTTTTTTCACTGGAAACTAGATACTAGAACAATTTAATTTGTTTTTTGCTAATCTAAACATATTTTGTATTTAATTATATTTGACATTATGTGTGAATTCTGCGTATGTGATTTTTTTCATTATGAATTCATTAAAATAAATGTGTGTGCTTTACACCACACAACTCAAGTAAAACTTAGTTATTGATTTAAAAGATTTAATACACAAATTCACTACCGTAGTTGCAATGACAAAATGTAATATTGTACAATGTATTGGCACTAAATTGAGAAAATGAACAATCGTAAAAAATGACAGATATGTTATTTATGTTTAAAATCCAAAAAAGTTTATCTTAGATCGAATTTGAAATTGAAGGACAACTTCCGTAGGCCTCGCCCGATCATCACATTTTTGTAACGCTATCGCCAGCTTACTCCCCTAGTCAAGCGCACGTATAAAAGTTTTACTTCATAAAATATATTGTGACTGGTGACCATTCGCACGGAATTCGCAAAAAAGAATTTTTTAAAAATACAAAAAAAAATTGCAATAAAGAAGCTTCTAAAGAAGGAAATCATTGCTGCTGGAAATTTAAGTATTTTTTTTCTGTCATAAGTCGGCGCTAAATTCAAATTCTTGAGCTGAAACGAATTCTTTTTGTTTTAGTTACATGTCAAAGTAAAAAAAAAGCATAGTCAAGTAATATTTTACACGGAAATAAGGAAAAATGCTTTTATTACAAAAACGACTTATAAATGGAAGTCTAAAATACTACAATATTTATAGTAAAAATTATGCTTCTAATACGTGGAAAACAGTACGATATCAAACAACTAAGCCTTTGGAAGATGAAATTGAAAAAAATATATCGACGTCATCACCATTAAGGGATGTCTCGCCGACAGATCGAATACGGACAGATATTCAACCTTCTGATTGTGTTGGCCCGTTGATTAAGGATGAAAGAGAACCCGTGATATTACCGTTTAATGAAATACCTGGGCCAAGAGTTTTTAAATATTTGGCTTCATGCAGATATTATCTATCTGAATTCGGTACACAAATGGCAACGGGATTTTTAATGTCTATGCTTAACATCAGTACGTACCTAGTCTTTATTTAATATGAAATGTGCTGTGTGCACCTACTAGGTGCGCATAAAAGTAACAAGATCTAATCCCTAGCTTCACACTTTATGAAGGATCAGAAGGCCTTTGTATCATGGCAGCGATGGAATAGACGCACCGCTAAGACTTTCATTGATACCTAATTAGTATTTTAGCATTCAATAACTACAGCGTATCATTATTAATCCGCAGATACATATATAAAGAAGAATAAGCCCGTACGTAATTTTTCTGCGCTATTCGAGGACTATGGCCCTGTCGTCAGATTCGTAAATCCAGTTGGCACCGATATAGTGCTTTTAAACTATCCGGACTATATTCAAAAAGTATTCAGTCTCGAAGGGGATTACCCAATGCGATCAGTTCTAGAATCGCTGCAGAAGTATAGAGAGGAACGGAAATCGCAACTTTATGGAGGACTTCATGAGTAACAGTTTCTTTATTATTTTAACGATACAATTATCAGACGCAAGTAGAAGGTAGTGGCACACTTCAATAGCCGCTGAATGAAGCCGGAACGGCCGGGGTGACATCCTGCTCACATGACGCAGCCATTCATCATCATCATATCGTATGGCTCTGCTCTGCTTTGACAGGATCCTAAATCCTGTCATAATATCCAAACTTGGCAACCATTTTTCAGCTGCTGGTGTGAACCGATGAAGTTCGGACAAGTATTTCATTGCAGCCATTGGGTGAAAGATGTAGAAATAGTGTGAGTTAGTAGCCCATAGACTGGTAGAAGGAAAGGAAAAATAGCATCTGCATAACATTTGTGTGCCTGGGCGTCGGCAGTAATCAGAAGGCTCCGATTTGTAGATTACCCCTTATACTATAAAAAAACTAGCTGCGCCCTGCGGTTTCAACCGCGTTAATTTCGATCCCGTGGAAAATCATCCCATGGCATCCCATAGGAACATTTTTTCGGGGTAAAAACTATCCTATGTGTTAATCCCAGTTGCCCTCTATGTGTGTGCCAAATTTCATGAAAATCGGTTCAGCAGTTTTTGCGTGAAGGAGTAACAAATAAACAAACATACAAACTTTCGCATTTATAATAATATTAATAAGATAAGATAATTGACTAAATTATTAATTTAATTCGACTAATTATAAATTGTAGACACCTGTATTGGTAAAGATTTACCAATGTAATCTCCACACACGAAAGTTTGAAGTTGTCAAATAATTTACAGTTAAGATGCGTTTAATGGTTTGTGTTGATACTACTACCAATGACGACTAAATAATTAATATAACAACCTTGCGTAACGGCCTGGCCACGGACACAGCGGTTCGACTTGCGGTGCGGTGAGCGGATCGTCTGTCTCTCTCTCACTCGCGCGTCGAGTATTGCCTCGCCGCTCGCCGAGCCGCAAATCGCACCGCTGTGGCCGTGGCATGGCGCATACATTTTGTATGTCACGTCTTGCCGCTCACCTCGCCGCTCGCCGCGCCGCAAGTCGCAACGCTGTGTCCGTGGCAGAGCGGTAATTCTAATATGTACGAAATTGACCGTTTGTTACATAGGACTTAGCTTTCAACAATTTTTTAGCCATCCCATTGAAGTGAGAACAAAACCAGTCCAGCCGTCAAACTTTGATTTTACACGCCATGCTAATGGCCTGTTGGATGTATGCAATATTTTTACCCAGAAGATGTACAACATTAGAAACTACCAAGACGAAATACCCGTGGACCTGCATAAGGAAATCCACAAATGGGCCTACGATTCTCTGGGTGCGGAACTTTTATAATTTGTCATGTTGGTGTAGGTACTCAGTGGCGTAACTGTAAGGTGGCGAGTTGGAAAAATGCCCCGGGTTGTGGGTGCCCCGGTTGCAGAACAATACCCATAGTTGGAACATTAATTAGTTAGAAGAGAGGGGCCCCAACTGACGAATTTGCCACGGGCCTCGAACGATGTAGTTACGCCACTGTGTAGACTTCTGCTACAGTTTGGGTGTAGAGTGAACCTCTGTGTCCCCTCACGGTCGGAAATACGAAATCAGATTGGCTTGGCCAGGGTCATAACTACGTGTTGCCCGATGAAATTTCATGGAATGGGTTCTGTATGTTAATGCTATCTGGTCACATAATCTTAAATATTATATTTTGTTAAGAGGTACCACACTGCATACTTGCATGCAGCAGAATGGGGCCGGCACAACCGCGGAGATACCTCTCGCTTACACGAGACCCACGAGCGGCGTAAAGTGACGTAAAGTGTAGCCGGTGGCCCATGGAGGTGGGAGGAGGGCAGCGCTCTGTCTCTTTAAAGAGTGTATCATATAACATTATCAACAATTAACATTTTAGTTACATTTGTATTATATTAAAGAGAGGAAGGGGCTTTTTTCAATATATCAAAATGAAAGTTAGGTACCTACTTATAAATCTACGAGGATGATCACCGTATTCCTCTTAAACTTATTGGATTTTAGGAGGTAGTTCGAAGTCTCCGCATTCACATATTTAGATAATACTGTAACCGTTGACGGTTCATTCAAATAATGCAGACGCAAACCCTTTGTGTCTTTATATAGATCAACGTATATGATTGTGCTCTATATATGATGAATTAAGAATTTATTGATCAGTTTGTGATGAAATCTTTGCTAAGGTCTATTCTGAACACTCGACTGCCGAGGAGTGTTTCTGTCCTAAACAACCTTTAGATTTGTGTATACTATAACGTAGAATTGAAATAATATAATACATGAGATTGAGAAGCAATCTATACATATAATAAAATCGTAGGAAAGTCAAAACTGTACATTGAATATTTTTAAAAAATAATAGTATCGACGCCAAAAATATAGTTTTAAAAATGTTTGTCTCTTTGTCTGTATGTATGTCCGGGCTAAACTCAAAAGTACCTACCGGCATAACTAGCATGGTTTACTTCAAACTTTGCATAAATATTACTAACAGGTCGAGTCATCATATAGGCTTACAACATAATTTATTATAACGATTAACGCTATCACCTACGGGGGAGGAGCTGTGAATATTTCATTCGGAAGAATAATTGAGAACCTCCATTTTTGAAGTCCAAAATTCACGCAGGCGAAGCTGCGGGCGGAAGCTAGTCCTAATATAATATAAAATATAAGTAAAAAAACAAATGTAATCCAAAATGCAATGAAGTGCAGAACCTTCGTGACTGATCCATTACAGATCAGCATGTCTAAAGATTTCCAATATAAATAAATACTTTATGAAAAATGCCCCTTCACTCTCAAATGACTCTACTCTCTCTTCCAAAAACTGTAGGGTCCACTAGCGGCTCGCCTTCCCAAAATATCAAAAAGATAATCTGACGGTTTCTTTTTAACTTTTCTGCTTCCTTTTAAGTTAAGTGCCCCTAGGTACCTAGATATGTTTTGTTTATTGGAAACATTTCAGGTCTATTGTTCTTCGCGAAAAGATTCACAATGTTGGAAACGAATCTGGTGACCAGTCAGTGTGATATGTCTTGGATGTACTATTGCCTGGAGAAAGCAACTGATGCCATACTGCGCTGCGAAGCGGGACTGCA
>LUGF01039324.1:0-18684 GCA_001625245.1 Calycopis cecrops
TAAATAAGTGTTAAAAATAAAATGGACAAAATAGGTAAATACAACTAAAACATTGTGGCCCATCTGACTCTTGTTTAATCTTTGGTTCTTTTCAATTTGCAAGAAGTTATGAGACGTACGTATGATGATAGGTGGCGCTAAAAAATAATGACTTTCTTAGTGACAGATTCTCCAAGGTCATTGAGCAATGTAATACCCTTAAATAAATGAGTTGTAAATAAAAGGTGTGAAGTGATATGTATACAGTATAGTGGCTCGGATTCGTTTGATATTGCCGCGTCGCGGCGCGCGTACCTATCGAGAGCGGTGTCAGCTGTCTCACGTAAATAATTTCATTAACGAATTTTTGCAAGGGTGATTCGTTTTAATGTTACTTTTTTATTATTTAGTTTGTTTGAAAAGTCATTTTTCTCAATTTACGAATTATTTAAAAATTTCAAAATTTATATGATTACTGGGCACTAGCCCTACCCGTATGTTAAATTAATGTCGCCATTGTAGCGCCACACTGTATATGTATCTTATGTTTGTGCAAGGCTACCAAATCGCAATTACGACTGCTAACATTATTTACATGAGTTCGGCACACGAATAAAGGAAAACCTGGATGTATGCATGATCCCAAGTAGTAGTCCCGGGAGATGATTCCTATGTCATTATTTTACTAGGAAAACTTTAGTCAATAAAGACTAAACTCACACTAAACTCAGGAACACAATATACGCACTACACCGAGTTAAAGGGAGTAATCTCCCTTGTACCAATGTACAGGAGAATTCTTCTTTTCATGTTGGTCCCATGTTCCTAAAAGAAAGCTGTTTTAACCTTTACTCATCATATTCCCGAGCTTAGTGTGACCTTGACTGTGTAACATAGACTTTGTAACATAGCAACAAAAACAACTAACAACAACTTTGCCCGTAAAAAAAGTACAAATTCATCACATGGCACCACTATCGGGATCAGAAGAGATATAAATGTCATCCCCCAAGAACATTTTATCGGGTTAAGAGGTATCCCAAGATACACTTTTTGTGCTCCAAATATGCATTTATTTTTACATGTACCACATTAGGTAGGCAGCCGAATGTAAAAGACACAAAATCATCCCTCGGCATCCCACGGGTAAATTTTTTCGGGATAAAAACTATAACTAACTATATAAATATAAACTAACAACAAACAATCTTATAAGTAGTTGTAACAAATAAATTATAGTCAACATCCCATAGCATCCCACAGGAACATTTTTTCGGGATAAAAGTATCCCATATGTTTAATACAAATTCCCTTCTAACCATATGTCAAATTTCATGAACATCTAATAAGTAGTTTGAGCGTGAAGGAGTAACAAATACATTGAAGTCATCATCCCATAGCATCCCACAGGATCATTTTTTCGGGATAAAAACAATCCTAAGTGTTAATCCAAGTTACCCTCTATTTGTGCGCAAAATTTCATGAAAATCGGTTCAGCAGTTTTTACGTGAAGAAATAACAAACAAACAAACAAACAAGCAAACAAACAAACAAACAGACAAACTTTCACATTTATAATATTAATAAGATAGTTATTGAATAATATGGATTCATAAATCGACGGGAACGTTTTTTTTTTTTTAATCTTTATTGAAGGGACTCAGTCAATATTGAATATGTCGCCCCGTAAAAACACTACAATACAAAAAAAACACTTATAATATATAACAATAAACATCAGTCGAAGAGCTCGCCTATGCTAAGAAATGTGTATTACACCTCGACTGGTACAGAGCGCACAGATCCCTGGCCTTCTCCGAGAGCGGGGATGCCAAGGTGCTGTTACCCGTCCCAATGTTATAATCATTTCTTAGCAAGTGTCTGCGCATTGGCTCATTCTGGGCACATTCAAACAGAACATGATGTATATCGTCTACGACTTGACAAGACTGACAATTAGGTGAATCTGACTTTCCCAATAGATACGCAAATTTGTTTGTTGGGATATGCCCAGATCGCAATCTTAAAAGAATAACAATAAAAGATCTATGTGCCTTCACCTGCTGGAACCACGGGTAACGAGGGAGCTCAGTCTGTATGGTTTTATACCATATACCTTTTGTAAGGGATCGCTGATCAAAATACTCCTGCCACATATCTCTACAGGTTTCCTTAACTGTTCGAATATAGCCGGTATGTAATGGTAGACAATTGTAGGAACATCCTTCAGCCACGGCCAGCTTTGCTGCTTGGTCTGCTTCCTCATTACCCAAGATACCAACATGTGATGGCACCCATTGTATAATTATTGATTTACCAGTCTTATGCAGCCCACCAATGGTATTTAGAATAACATAGGCTATCGGAGAACCTCGAAGTCTCGAGGGAAGCCGAGCCAAATGTAGAAGTGCACTTTTGGAATCGGTTAAGATCACTATATGATTCATATTAATGGATAGTGCGTATGAAAGGGCCTCAGATATAGCAATAAGCTCGCAATGCATTATTGAAATGTTACTTCTAATTTGGAGCTTAATTGATGCATGTATCTGAGGGTCATATATAGCTGCTCCAGAACCATGTTTATCTTTAGATCCATCGGTATACAAATGGTAAAAGCTGTCATACTTAATAGCCAAGTAATTGCTACAGAGTGTCTTTAAATGTGCTGTATTAATTGAATTTTTTGATATATTCACTCCGCCAACGCTGTATATTATTACTTTACTTAAATCTAAATTGCTTAACCATGTATTTAAACAGAATATACCCAATGTATGACTAGAATGAATAGATATGTCTTTAAGAGATCTGTGTGTTATCTACTAATAACGGTAGCTTTTTTCTTCTCCAGTAGATATTATCACATAACCTATCTAATTTATTTAATATATTGATTGTTATATTATTGTCTAAGGCTCTTGATTTCAACCAGAATTTACCAGCCAGATAACGTCTACGAATATGCAATGGTTGCAAGCATAACTCGCTTTCCATAGCATGTATTGGCGTACTCTAAATAAACCCCCCAATAGTCCGCATACATTGGTTTTGAATTTTGTCTAATTTGTATAATTGGCTATCTACGTAATTATCAAAAAGAAAACTACAATAATCTAGTCTACTCCGTATACATGCAATATATAAACGACGGAGATGATCTGAATGTACCCCCCAGCTTGAACTAGCAAGGACCCTAAATACATTTAAGAATCTTAAGCACTTTTCTTCAATTTCATTTATGTGTTTTTTCCATTTTAATGACTTATTCAACCACATGCCTAAATATTTAACACTATCCACCCACTGCATAATTTGATTATTAATATGTAAACTGAATATTTTTCTATTATTTCCTCTACTAAATAATTACTACTAAATAATATTAATACTAAATAAAGATTTCTTGCGTGTAAAAATGCCCAAAGGTACTTACACAGAAGTGAACCCACTCCAAACCCGTCCAAAAGATTCAAAAGAGAAGTAACGTTAATATTATTGTAGGCACTGTATATCTACAAAACACCCTACAGTGCATATTCCTTCAGAAAAACCAGTCTGTATATGGGATACTAGTCTAGATAAGTTGTCAGCACAGCTGCGCGTCCTTCTAAATCCTGTGGTTTCGCTTGAAAAACAGTTATTCTTTTCAAGAAACCATTCTAGCCTACGAGTAATGATTGTGGGGAATATTTTACAAGGGCATGATAAAAGAGAAATTGGTCTAATACCCGATATGGATCCAGTAACATGACCAGGTTTTGGTATGGGAACAACAATAATATTTCTCCATTGCCGTGGAACAAAACTATGCAGAAAGAAACTATTATATAAGGCTAATAAAATTTGTTTACCAGAATCCGGCAGATTTCTAATCATAGAATAGGAAATATTGTTTTTGTATGGGAACAACAATAATATTTCTCCATTGCCGTGGAACAAAACTATGCAGAAAGAAACTATTATATAAGGCTAATAAAATTTGTTTACCAGAATCCGGCAGATTTCTAATCATAGAATAGGAAATATTGTCACCCCCAGGAGCGGTATCTGATTATTTAATTGAATTGTTCAATTCCTGGATCGATATCGGGCTCGTCAATTGAGCATTTTCAGAAGTAAGCAAAGGTATAAGAGGGTTGACATAATCAGGAGCCAAATCGCATATTAATGCTTCCGCATCTCCTTGGTCTACCGCACTTCCTGAAGACCTGTAGCCCTTGTACCATCTCATGCGTCTCCACATTTCGTGTGTAGAAGTTGTACTGTCTATGCTGCCACAGAAATTTCGAAAGGACCCAAATTTGCTATTGCGTATAAGCTGTTGTGCAATGCGTTTTTTATCTTCAAAGATGCTTAAATTTTGTGGTGTAGGATTTTTCCGAAATAGGGCTAACGCTAGCCGTCGCTCTGCGACAGCCTGGGACAGGTTCGGTCCCCAATATGGTTTTGGTTTAAATTTTTGTTGCTGAATGGGATTTCCGCAAATTTTTACATCAGGAATGCTCTCATCCGCTGCCTTGTACATTATATTCATAAAGCTATCATATGCTACTTGATTATCCGTCGATAAAATCAGATTAACAGTTTCGAGTTCAATTTTTTCTTTATACCGAGCCCAGTTGGCCCTTTTGTAATTCTTTCTAGTTTTATCAACATGATTATTAGTGATGTAAGTTTTAATCTTCAAAATTAAGTGGTCACTACCCAAACTCTCGTTCATAACTTGCCAATTAAATTTCAATGCAATGTCAGAAGAAACTACAGTTAAATCAGGGGAGGTTGCTTGAACTGCACCACTAACTAGCTTAACACGTGTAGATGAGCCGTCGTTGAGTACTGTGTAATCGTTTTCCACTATACAATTAAACAACTGTGTGCCCCTTGCATCTGTTTTAGTTGACCAACATAAGTGGTGCCCATTGAAGTCCCCGGCAATGAAAGATTTCCTTTGACATATAGAAAATATTTGATCCCAATCTCTCTTTGAAGTGTGAACTGATGATGGGCAGTATATTGATATAATATGTTTTATATGATCGC
This sequence comes from Calycopis cecrops, assembly GCA_001625245.1. Lineage (NCBI taxonomy): Eukaryota > Metazoa > Arthropoda > Insecta > Lepidoptera > Lycaenidae > Calycopis > Calycopis cecrops. The sequence continues at coordinate 5,023 of LUGF01039324.1, forward strand.
AATTTAATAATTCAAGATGTAAGCCTTGAATTCCTTGATTTGTCAGATTTAAATATTTTCTACTGACCTTAATAGATTTGTGTGTGATTAAAGCAACACGGCCATAACCATCATCGCGATCTGCTCTGTATATATCATACCCACTTAATCGAAAACGACTATCAACATCAAACCAGGTCTCACTAACGATAGCTATATGTACTTTTTCTTGGCTAAAGTAGTGCCTCAAATTCTACTGCCTTGGGTCGCAAACTTTGAGCATTCCACTGAATTATATTAATCATTGACTTGTAGGTTTCTTGGTCCATTGTTGAAAGTAATATACAAGAGGTATGTCTGATATGTATTGCATGATAAATTTTATAATAGATTCTATTAAGATATTAGCACAATTTTAAATCTTTTGATCCCATGGTATATTATCATTAAATAAGTTTTCTTTAAGTTTTATAAAAATTAAGTTCCATGAGATTTTACTATGTAAATTAAAACTTTGCTCTTCTTTTGATTGTTGCTCATCTTGTGTATCTATTCCTTCACTATCCAATATATTACTCTCTTGAATACTATCTATGTATATATTATCACGTTGATTAAGATTATTTTTCCGTGTGATTATTTTTTCTTTTTTGTGTCTATTATTGATATTTAGGTTATCTTTGACTTTATCTGCATATGTGACATTGTTTTCTATGTTAGATGAATCTGTAAAGTCACCTCTGGCCTCCGCAACTTCATTAATTGCTATATAGGGTTCTTTCTGTATTGATATGTCTACCGGCTCATCCACAGGCACATAAATAGTCAAGGCCCTTTTATAAGAACAATTGAACTCCGACATTAGCTCTCTAATTCTTTTCTCTTTAAGAAATGCGGGACAAATTCTCGCTAATACCATATGCTTTCCAGAACAATTGTTGCATTTATATAAATTGGTGTCACAATTGGCGTGATTTTTAGTACATTTTGGGCATATCAATCTGTTTGACGGACACCTTTTTAATGTATGTCCAAACCTCCAACATCTGGGGCACTGAGTAACGGGATACTTATAGGGGGTAACTTCTACTCTCTGTGTTATAAATGTATATGTGTGATGGCAATGAAGAACCTTTAAAACAGACTCGAATAGCTTCCGACGCTTCCCAACGACCATCGGCACTATTTCTACGCTTAAGTCGTTTCAACCCTACTATTTGTGTCTCACAAAATAATCCATCCATAACTTCCTGTTCGGACAAGTCGAGGTCATTGTTTTTAATAACGCCATACGACAGATGTATTTCCAAAGTTTTTTGACATTTGTAATTATTATTTTTAAAATAATCCGAACATAACAATTTCTCACAACTATCTTCATTACTGAATTGAATAAGGACTTTATATGAATTAATATATTTAATCTGTATAATATCAGTGATGCTTTCCGCATTTAATATTTTAGCTAGTTTAAACTGCTTCGGTAGAACTTCAGTACAAGTAATGCTTACTTCAATCTTACTCTCGGGTATTCTTGTCGAGTTCTGACCTTCACGTGCGAATCGTTTGCCTTTTCTCGAAATAGTTGTCCACATTTCCTCTTGATCCATTTCTCGGCCTCGTTTGTAATTATTTTTCTCCTTTTCATTAATATTATTCTCCATATCATCTCGTATTTGGTTTAAGTATGGAGGATACTACTCGTCAACTCACAATTTTCCGCCGTCATATTACTCACATTACTCAAATTAGTTTGTACAGCTTCATTTAACCCGTTATCTCTAATATCCATCAGTAGGGAACATCGTCTTAATGTGCATACAAAAAACACGTACGTCGCGCGACGAGCAATGCAAAACCGGTTTCGATTGCAACGGCATGCGCGTCCAACGATACGGAGCGCCCGCGCGCGATTGACGGGAACGTTAAAAATAGTTTATTTTTATGAAATAGTACAGTCAATCTGTAATTAAATCAGGAACAAATTACACAAGCAAATTTGAGTCGATATATCGTTAGAGAGACATGTAAATAGCAGAATGGTAGATTGGCGAAGTCTCATCTGTTGCTGATTTTGAGAAAATCCAAAAAAAAATTTTGAATTGCGTTTTTCTTCGAATCTATGGGTTTTAGAGAAAAGTTTAAAAAAAAAAATGTAGAGAACATTTTGAACTACATTTTATGTCATTGAAGTGACTTGAAATACAAAAAGTAGGTGGCGCTGATGCGTCTAAAAATTTTTCCTAAAGAACGTGCGGGGTCATTTATTTACGAACATTTCACATCCTTCTAACTTTGCAAAATGTGAAAATCAAATTTGCTCGTGTAATTTGTTCCCCATTTCATTTTTTTTTATTACAAATCTGTAATAAAAGTTAAGTAAAAAAAGACTGTACTAAAAGTTTATAATTTTTTTCTATCGATGCAAATTTCTTTTATCGTGTTTCGACAACCGCAATTTGTTAACATTAATCTCACACATAAAATAGTAGTTTATGCAACTGTCATATAAAGAAGGGTATTAAAACACGAGTGTGAATTTTTGAAACGAGCGAACGCGAGTTTCAAAATAGTACCTCACGAGTGTTTTAATACCCGTGTTATATGCAGTTGCATACACTACTTTATCTTCACTATTGCAATTATTCAAATAATCAAACATTGCGAAACATTAAATTCACGCGTATTGCCCCAATCGTTGTTGGACCGACGACTGTTTGACCGACGAGGCGACGACTGCTTGACCGACGATTTAAAATGTAATGTTCTTTGATGATAAATATTTTTATTAAATACTTTAATTTGATTGCAAAAATTGCGGCGCGTAAATATATACTTTTTATAATTCAATATAATAAAATACTAGCTTCAATGTTGAAACATAATGTGAAAAAATCACATGACTTTACTTTTAAATTTCTACTAAACAGTAGATTATTCGTTGTCTGTGGCGTTCATTTTTGCTTTAATTTTTTTGTAGAGCTTTGTCTCTTTCTCGCAAATCCTTTGCAAGTTGCCATTGAACCAATGAGAGCGCAGCTGCAGCGCGCGCAGGGCCAATCAGGAGCGAACGCGCGCTGTTAGGATTTTGAAATAAGCTCTCTCATCACTCTCTCTCTCTCTCTCGCTCTCACAGTGTTATAATGAGATTTTACGATATCGATTTTGATATTATAACATCATGTCAAATTGCTTAAATTGAGTTTATTGTTGTCTGAGCTATAACAGTAGTTATTATAAGTCAAGTATAGAAAACATAAGTAGAATGTTACAACATTAGTGTAGATAAAATATATTATAATTAATGGCTAGACTGATCCTCATAAAATTGTATATACCTATTGGGTAAGTATGATAATCGGCTAAAATCTATTTTTATCTCGATATTCCCACGGGATCGAAACTTACGCCGCCGGTGAATCCGTGGAGCGGAGCGGAGAACACAAACACGATAACAACTGGCTTAACAAGATTGACCCTTAACAAACGAATTGTAAATAAAATATGAATAATGAAATGCAACTAAATAATATCTAATAAATTTTATAAAATAGTACCCATCTTACTAATAATAAAAACTAGCTGGACCCCGCGGTTTCACCCGCGTAAATTTCGATCCCGTGGAAAATAAAAATTCATCCCGAAAAAATATTGATGAGATGATTTTCTTTTTTTACAGGATCGAAATTTACGCGGGTGAAACCTTGGGCGCAGCTAGTACAATAATAATTAATAATGTAAAGAAAATTAATGTAATAAAATGTAAAAAAATGCCATGAAATATGAAGTTAAAAACTACATAATCGGCCTAACTACAGTGTTATTTAAAAATGAAAGTAAAGTACAATGATAATAATAATGAAATGGAAACTAAACTATAATAAATGTAATATAATAGAACTAAAAAACAAAATATTATATAATATTACGTATTCAAAGCAATAACAAATTAAGGAAACGTAAAATAGTAAACCTTAAATAAGAAAGATGCGGACCACGAGTCTGCAGTAATTATAATAATAATAATAATAATAATAATAATAATAATAATAATAAACCGACAACAAGTCGAGATATAAATTGTATTTTAAAATAATAATAAGTAGCGCAGAGCCCCGCTAGTAATTATGTAAAAGGCAAACTTATGTTCAGTCAGGTTTGCCTTTTATATGTGCGTCGATGTTTATGGATATTATATTAACGCACAGCCGAAACTACGAAACATATAAACTATCTACCTCAGTCTATGCTAGCCTAACGGACTGTGTCTTACGGATATTATTATAATTATCATATCAGCATTTAGGTAATTATACACAGAAAAGTCTAAAAAGAAATAAACTCAGTAAGTAAATATAAATATCAAACACCCACCGCTCAAGGTAATTCGAGAACGCCATTCAATACTTTGGATGCTCTTATAATCGGGTATCTTTGCCAGAGACTGGTAACATAAAAAATTTATGAACTACACAATTTTGCACAAAATATTAAAATCCAAAATTAGATGTAATTTATACCTTTGAACCACACGTAATTGAATACTTCTTCCATTTGAACTTGTAACAAAGCAGAAGAGGTGATGTGTTTTGAATTTTAATCGTTTTACTTATAGTACAATTGTTTAGAACACAGTAAAAATTAACATCTGATGGATGTACAAACAGGTTAGGGTGATTTATTTTGCCCTCTAAATTAATTATGTCCTTAAAAGAAATTGACAATGAATAACATAGGAAGTAAAGTAGGGGAGATAGGGGCTGGTTGTTACAGGGGTAGGTTGTTACAGCAACGATAGCGACTGAATGGAGAGAGATAATTAGATGCTTTAAAGAGACAAAAGTCACGCCACCAAAGGCCCACAAGGCGCGCGAGCCTCAATGGGCCTAACGTTTGTGTGGAAGGAGCACGTGCACGTGGCTGAGAAAAAGACAGGAAAGTAACTTTTTATTTTTTCGTAATGTTGACCTACAGCCTGCTAAATTTGAAAGATGAGACGTGTGTTGCGTGAACTTAATGCAATTATGCTTTCTCTATATAAAAAATCTAGATTCATACAGTTATATTTATAACTGCGTTCACTACATGATCTTGAACGGTTGGTTTTGGTGTTGGGGCAAGAAATGACATTAGCTCGGGGTAAGTTGTGACATGTCACAACATGCCCCGTATCACTTTTTGATGACTATCATAATTTCAACACTTAAATTTGGTTTTTTATAGATTGAGGACGTATAAAAAATGGAAGAGTACAAGTATACACCTCCTATTTAAGAGTTTACCAATGATGTTTTAAGGTATCCCAGAGAACGTGAAAATCGGCTATTTAACGGATGCAGCTGAGAAATATGAATTGGCGCTGGAACAAAGTAAGAAGAAAGAAGATATTGATATATTCACTTTCTTCTTATAAAATAGGATAGTTAACTTAACTAAATTAACTTAAAGGAAAGGCGGGCAAGTAAGGAATATCAACTGAACCAGAAATGGGTCGAAGAACAAATAACAGTGCAGTAAAGTGAAAGGTGCTACAAGACTCGGACGACGAAATTGAAGAAGATGGCTATTTTTGGTTGACTGATGTGTCTGCGTGTGCACCATTTGACCAGTGTATACACGGTTGATATACACTATAGTTACTATAGTATACACTATAGTTGATGAGGAATGGGTACAATGTATAGTTTATAATTAATATAAGAATCTGTGATTTCTCGTAATAAAAAGTCTGACAATGCACTTCCTTCTCAGTATAACTTTTTACCCCGGGTGGTGTAACAACCTGCCCCAGGCGCGGGGTAAAAAGTGACATGCATTTTTTTCTACTATTTATTCATTAACTCCAGTTCTAATCGTCCATTGTGTAATATTATTTTTGAAATTAAATCTTGAATAGATACTTAATCAAACAAACCTAAAAGTGGGTAGTATAATAGCTTACAGAAAATGTCATGCCACTTTTAGAAAAAAATGTAACAACCAACCCCGGCCTCCCTATTTGAAAAAAATGCTACATATTCCATTTCATTGCATACCTTCTTCTTAAGGTCTTTGAACCTTACTTTTAAAAAATCATTATACATCCTTGATTTTAGGCAGCTATGTTTAGATGTGTCAAATAAAATCTGTAGTTTCATAACTTCCTGATCATTTAGCAGCTGTTCCACATATTGTGTATGTCTGAAGGCTGTTTTGATTTTATTTATATCTTCAAAAAAGTTTAGGGCGCTTCTTTTATGGACGTTTACCGGTGATTGTGTCAAATAATCAATAAATATTTTAGATCGATTGGTACCATGTACACTTACAATATTTTCTACATTAATATCCGCTTCGTTGTAGCATATGCAATTACACAAATCTTCCTCTTCTGGTAATATTTTATAGTTTTGTTTTTGAATGATAGCAAACGGAGATTTTAAACTTATTTCAAAATGAAGTGGTAGTCTCGAAGCATTTTTGAGCGTAATAATCTCTAAAATATTTGGAATATACAAATTTAGTAATTAAACTGACTATAGTAATACCGCGTGCGCGGTAGGTGGGACCGGACTGTAACCGCGTAAGTCGAATTTACGTAAGTCGGCGTATACATTTATATACAAGGTTGATAAGAGCGAGAGGCATTAAATGAAACCACATATACTATAAGTGCCTACAGTTTATCTGAAACTATTAAAAACAAGTACACGAAAACACTTTTTTCAAACAAGTTAAATAGCGAAAAAATGTTATCACTCTTTGTACCGGGCGGCTACAGCGAGCACGGGATTAATTAAACCTGGCCGGCCATAGTCGGCGATCAGCTGCGATACAGCGTGTTACGTACACGCTGTATCGTCAGAAAAAACTTTAAAGAATTCCTGTGGCTAAACTATTTCTCCGATTGATTTGTTTATAGTTGTGTAGCCTGGAAATTATAAACTAAAGATGTAGTTTCATTTAATGCACCTCTTCTCTTTTCTAATTCTTGTCCGCGGAGTAGAAAAAGTATGCTCCGCGAATAAAAAGGCCCCCGCGGATTTACTGCGTACTCAATGCACACGGTGTGTGATCATTTGTTGGCCGGAACGTACCTCACTCTCGAGCGCACAACGCAAACTCGAATCCTCGTTGCGTTGCGTCGCCTAGTCACTAGAGTTCTATTACTTTCGGGGACTCCCACACACTTTTTTCCGGTGTGCTTTCTACATGTCCTCGGTTATTCGGGGGACTTTTTGTACGCGGTACTTTTAATCCCTCGTTTGCGTTACTCCATACAGTTGTGAGCGTTCTATTTTAGCGGACAAAAAAGGCCGCGGACTAAAATCCCTCGTCTGCGCAGGCTATTTAGACGAAGCAAGCCTAAAAAAAATAACTAACATGTCGTTTGATGAATTAAAAAACCGCGTAACTCCGAGTTTGCGTGAGTCGGAGTAGTGTAACTCGAGGTATTACTGTGTACACTACCAAAGAGTTTGCGTGAGTCGGAGTAGTGTAACTCGAGGTATTACTGTGTACACTACCAAAGAGTTTGCGTGAGTCGGAGTAGTGTAACTCGAGGTATTACTGTATACACTACCAAAGAGTTTGCGTGAGTCGGAGTAGTGTAACTCGAGGTATTACTGTGTACACTACCAAATTTTTAAAATTAAATAGTGCTTACCCGTTAACTTGTAATATTCGCTATAGGGTCCAAAATCATAACGAAACTCAAGTAATCGAGTAGAAATATTAATGTTTGGATCGACGAATTCCACTATTATTGGACATTCTAATAATAACTCTTTCTTATTTATTCCCTCTACGCATCCCAATAAATACCAAGTTTCAGATAATGTAGTTACTTTGTTGGAAGCACCAGTAATTGTTAATTCTAATTTTTCGCCAGCCCCCAATTTAAATGTCCTTGGTTCTAAGGTAAAATGTGTTCTGAAATATATAAAAAACAATAGCTATAGGAACTGCCGATAGAAGTAAACATTGAAAACTATCATATTCTTAGAGTCGTCAAAGACCTTAGATGAAGTATACATTAGATTGGCAATGCAAAAGAGAAAGGGCATAGTATACGTATGTTAGAGCGAGATAGATCTACGAGACCATTCACATACGTCCTAGCGGCCTGTAGCGGCCTAGCGTAAGTAATGACCGGCACACTTTCGTCATTATTTAGAAAAATCTTTGATTTTAAAGTATAAATTAGTATTTATTAGATGTAATTAACTATGGTTATGTGTCCAGTAACAAGATGTAACTCATTTAGAAAGAAAACCCACATTTCACACGTAAATACGGTTTAAACCTTTAGGCCTCTAAAAGCAATGTTTGAGAACTGTTACTAAAGTTTTATACGCAAATAGATGGGAAATTTTATAACATTTTATTATATTAATGCCGTAAATGCATATGACTTTAATTTAAAATAATAACAAATACGTGAATTCCTCTTGTATTTTACCTTGATTTTTAGAGATTGATAGTTGACACTCGATAACTTCTTATCGATATTATGTCCACAGAGTAGTAGATACATATGACGCATACGATGTAACTATTTTTTTAATAATTAAACTATATTTTAGATTTCCTTAAAGTGTGGATCTTCTACAAAAATGGCTAAAAATAGTTAACAGAGAGGAACTCCCAAAAAATATTCGACTATTCGCAGTAAGCGTTTTGAACAAAAATGCACTTCTCCTAGAGGCGTACAAAGGGACGCCTCTAGAAAAGCTCTTTTAAAATAAATAAAAAAACCAGAAAGTAGCTTTACTCTTTGTACGCCTCTATGAGAAAAGCATTTTTGTTGTTTTTTGGGAACCTTTTCTTCTCTGTTAACCATTTTTAACCATTTTTGTTGAAGATCAACATTTTGAGGAAATCTAAAACATAGTTTTAATTATTTTTAAGGTACATCGTGTGGGTAATGTGTACTAACTCTTTAAACATATCGATAAGAAGTTATGAATAGTGTCAATCTCTACAAACACAAGCTTAAATATAACCATAAGCAAGAGCCACGCTACATGCATGCATGTAGCCGAATTGGGCCGGCACGACCGAATAGGTACCTCTCGCTTACACGAGACCGGCGTGAAGTGTCAGCTTGCTGTCGCGTATCGTGCGGTGTGTAAGTAGCCGGTGGCCCGTGGAAGGCCAACGCATCTGTGTATAAACACTAATTTATTATTTAAAAGCAAAGATATTTCGAAATTATGAGAAAACTAGCTAGTGCCCCGCGGTTTCGACCGCGTTTAATTTCTAAGAAGTCCATATAAACTTCAACACCCTATTTCACCCCCTTAGGGGTTGAATTTCTAAAAATCCTTTCTTAGCGGATGCCTACGTCGTAACATCTACCTGGATGATAAATTTCAGCTTGATCCGTCCAGTGGTTTGGGCTGTGCGTTAATAGATGACTATGTCACGTTTGAGTTTTATATACATATATAGATTGTTTCGGTCACAACTGACGCTAGCCGCTAGGCCGATAACACGTATGTTAATGGTCACGTATATCTATATCGCTCTAATATACGTATACTATGTTCTTTCTCTTTTACGTTGCCAGTAGTTACGGGTATGTCATGTCGCTGTAGCGACAGGGGCATCAGTCTCAAATATAGAGAACCGAGTGCGCTCCTGCGAAGATGGAGTCTTAAATAGATTCATGCTATTTGTATCGCAATAGACGCATTTTAATATAATAAATATCAAGTTGACTTTAAGTCTAATATTGTTATTTATATATTGTACCTTACGATACAGAATTGATTTTATTCGTAACAGAGAAGTGAAATATCCCGTTATCTTTCTTTCGCTACATTCTTTACAGTAAATGTTCTATTGGAATAAAGAATAGCGTCTCACATGAAAGTATACCACCAGAAGTCAATTCGCAGAGTATCGTCGTGTGTCTACAGAGATACATCGCCGGTTCCTAGTAGCTCGACAGCAAATGTATCTATTCTAGAAATTTACCCGAAGAAAAACACGAAGAAAGCTATTGATGCTTTTAAAAGCCGCTTAGATAATATTATGAAACAAAAAAGAACTTAAAAATTTAATAATTTAACAGGTTTTGTTTGTATAAGTAGTTTTTTTTTTATAATTCACTAATAATGAATTTGCTTGAATCGGGAGACACAAAATCATTTATCGACAAATCGAACATTAAGGCCCAGCACTTTTTGCCTCGCACACATACGCATACGCACACTGAGACATTTGCTTTTTGGTCTCGCCTAAAAAGGTCATCGCCAATCTAACGGTAGTATATATAATCTAAGTCAAAGACATACTGAGGACGAATTGACATGTGAGAGTTGTAGTATAACAGTTAGCTCCAAGAATGTAGCGCAGTACGTTTGTAGCAACACTCATTGAATAGGTTCTTTCTAAATTATTTTTAGCTTCCGATTGCTTTCAAGGTAATCTGTGCGCAATGGCAATGGGATGCAACCTTCTGCAATTAGGACGAGCAATTGATTCCCATTGTGACATTGACAAAGTTGTGTCCCATTTCTCATGGAGTACTGATTATACTTATGTGTGTTTGTTTTGATTCATTGTTTCAAATCTCTATAATAAATATAAGCCGATACACGTATACGCGACGTGTAGCTTACCTATTGCCCTATTGAAAAATGTATGTCCTCTGTCCCTCTATCCACGATTTACATACCTAATACGCTAAGGATATCTACATTATTTAATTTCGCTTCCTTAATTAATCGCAAGTTGTTACTAAATATGTATCATCGTAAGATCGTAAAAACCGTTATTTTACAAAATAACTCATTAGATTTTAAACTGTCGGAAAACTGTGAACTGTACAAATCATTCAAAATAATTTAAGAGGGCACCTGACGCTAAATGAGACTTTTTATTGATTCATATCTCAGAAATTATAAGGTCTAGAAGATTCAAATTTTTATACAAGGTACTTCAGTTCATCAAAAATAAATGCTCAAACGTAAAAACACGATTACTGAAAAAAATCTCGAAGGTTTTATTTTTTAAAAAATACTTATTTTCATAAAATTTTGACGTGAATCTCGTAAGTTAGCTATAATTTATTTATTATACTTTAATATGTGATGAACAATTTAAAATCTAAAATATGTTCAAAAAAACTTTTTTTCTAATCACTATAATTTATTTTTAATCATTTTTTATTCTTTTATTATGAAATTAATATGCGCTTCCATTGCCTCGAGAATATTAGATATGACATTAGTAGTAAGCCTTTGGCTTTCCTACAGAGCGGACCTATGCGCGATTTCGTTGTCACAGTCGTAATTCGATTTTTAGTTTTTCAACAACTAGTGATGCGCCATGATAAATTTTTGTATGAATTAAATTTATGAGGCACATTCGTATTATGTATATGATTAGTTATAATTTATCATGTAATTACTGTTATAAGGTATGAAAAATTGTTGTGATAACATAATTATTATGCCAGAATTATTGTATAGATACGGTTTTACTATTGCTCAATAGAGCAATAGTAAACAATAGTAATTCGGCTGCAACAGCAGCCGAATTGGGTTGGCACTTATTATAATTTATATATGTTACTTCTATGGAGGGAGAAGGGGAGGAGAATAATACGTTCGTATAATAATTATCAACAATCAATGGGCCACAGGAAACTTACAGACATTTTTATTGTATATAATATTTTCATGACTACTGACACTCATAGTCATCCGCATAGAGATTATACAGAGGTGATGCTTTTGTTCTTCCTCCCTCCTCAATGGGCTACCGGAAACTTACACACCTATTCTAATATTGTAAAGGGGTAATATTTGTTTGTGCGTGAATGTGTGTGTTTGTATGTAACGAATAGGCTCCGAAAGTACTGGACCGATTTAAAAAAATCTTTCACCATTTGAATGCTACACTATCACAAATTACTATAGGCTTTTTTTCCGGGAAAATGCTTCATTTCCATGGGAAAACGGGTAAACTTCTGTCAATTACTTAACGCCTTGACCGACTGGGTTGAAATTTTGTAGGTATGTGTATTTTTATTGTTTCACAAACACGAATGTATTATCTGTATATATATTATATGTATATATGTATATACTAGCTGCGCCCTGCGTTTACACCCGCGTAAATTTCGATCCTGTGGAAAATCATCTCATAGCATCACATAGGAACAATTTTTTCGGGATAAAGCCTATCCTGTGTGTTAATCCATGTTACTCTCCATGTGTGTGCCAAATTTCATGAAAATCGGTTTAGCGGTTTTTGCGTGAAGGAGTAACAAACAAACAAACATACAAACTTTCAGATTTATAATATTAATAGGATATAAATATATATATTATGTGTAAATTAATATTTTATGTATGTCCTTTCTAGAATCGCAATGCATAATGTATTTGAGAATGTGATGATCTTTTGTAATGTTGTTCTGAAAGCGCCCACGAAGGTTTCTACGTTGGTATGACCAATTTTCGACAGATAGCGCCACTGTAATTCCATGTCCATGCTGACGTATCTGTTGGTGGCATTGGAAAGCGCGCACGGCACAGTTAGTGCAAAATATACAGAAATCTCGTAGCACGGGATTTTCCGAGATGGACCCGGAAACTACTGAACCGATTTCGATATATGGTTGGTTGGTTGATATATTATGGTTTGCAGGATTAATTTAATCCAATTTCAAAGATAAGCAAAATTTTATTTCGATTGCCATGATATTATTGTAACGGCAACGCGTGGGTCGGTCAATTAGTATAAATTTAAAACGCAAAAAAGGTACGAAGAATAATAGAAATATATAGTCATAGGGGAAAAACCGATGAAAGTAATCGTATGAAGAGAAAATATATTTACAGTTGACAATTATGTCCCTCTTGACGCAGTCGGTAAATAATCCATTGAAAAATTACATTTACGGTTGAGTTTCTCAGAGGACGCAATTTAATTTTTTTAATATGTAGAGGGTGGAAGCTTAACTTCACTGCACGTTGTGAAATATGTATAATGGATCACAACTAGAAGAGTACGTAGAAGGGAATCGACAGCTGTGCTACGTAAGACAAATAATAACATTATTAGCAAGGCTTTTCTAGCATTTAGGCCTTTTATACCTCTTTATGGTTCTAAGTTTTACATTGGGAAAACTGTAAAAAAACATATTTGTATGTATAGGAAGTAAATATAATAGCATAAGAATGTTCAGATCATAATACTCGTAAACTGTATGAATAAAAAATATATTAATAGAAAAGGAAGCCTACCGTTTTGTTATTATTGTATTCCTATTAAAATTGTTATGGTGGAAAAAGTGGTCCACTTCTGAGCGTTGGAAAAACTAGATAAATAAATAAAATGAATAAAATTGCATAACTTAATAGTGAAAATTGTTCCTTGATAAATCTTCTATAAAACTCCTATAATGTCATTTTATTGTAAAATGTCCTGAAAAAAAGTTATAACTTCCGAAAGGATTTTGTTACAATATTTTAAGTTATTGTTGTTTATAACTTTTATATTTGATACTTGGCGATAAAAACTAATAGAAACAAAATTGTAGAAAATTTAATTTTCTACGTTTAATTTTAGATAAAAATTCCTGCAGAATTGCTAGTTTACGAAATACAGCGCGAAAACCCTTTACATCCCGTTTTCCAAGATGGCGGCCGAGGGACAAGAGTGGCGACCCCATAAACTTAAACTTAA
>LUGF01039324.1:18713-31170 GCA_001625245.1 Calycopis cecrops
AGGCGTAAAAAGTACCCTACGTAAGGCCTAAAAAAATTAACATTTATTGTAATTACTTTTCGGGTTTTAACACTAAGATATAAGATATTAAAGATCAATTGATATTTTATCGTGTTAAAATCCGTAAAGTAATTACAATACGTGTAACAAACACGAAATTCTCAAAAAAACTTAACATTTCAATGGACTAAAATGCGTCGTCGATAAATATTATTATACGAGGCGTGCATCTACATCTAGTTGACTGCGTCACAGCACTGCCTGTCAACGCGCGTAGATTGTCAGAGGGGCCGGGGCTGGCGGGAGGCGCGGTATCACGAATACGATTTTTATTTGGCGTCAGGTGCCCTCTTAACGCATTATTTTTCGTTAGTTTATAATCTGTCCAAGTGAAAGAAGCTGATTGGTCTATAGGGCCCGTGAAGGAAACATAGAGACAGCACTTTTGCTGCCCTGGTGATCATTTTAGGAATTAAGTGCTAGCAAATCACTAAGCGAAAGACAGTGACAATGACATGTTGATATATGACGTACAAACGAAAATTTGCTAGCATTCGTTTCACATTTCAGCCACTAGTATGCGTGGCAGTCTAGAAGCTTGTTCCCTATTCATCCTACCCGACTAATATTATAAATTCGAAAGTTTGTATGTTTGTTTATTTGTTTGTTTGTTGTTACTCCTTCACTCAAAAACTATCGAACCGATTTTCATGAAATTTGGCACACACATAGAGAGTAACATGGATTAACACAGTATATTTTTTATCTCAAAAAACTTTTCCTATGGGATGCCATGAAATTATTTTCTATTTTCCACGGGATCGAAATTCGATCGCGGATGAAACCGCGAAGCCTAGCTAGTATATCATATATTGTTAGGGCACTGTTAAGGCTATTATTCTTTGGAACGTTTTAATAATTTCAAAGCTTTGTTAAAAAACTATTATTTAAACTGTCATGTTTAATATTATTTCGTCTCATGTCCGTATATTATGTATGTCAAGTTTGTAGTTTGTGTATCTAAATATATAATATGTGTATATGAATATGTATATACTTTTTCCTCTGTATGTATGTGTGTATGTGTATGATGTGTATACATATGTATATTGTATATATTAATGTATATATCTTATAGTATCTTTATTCTGTGTATTTGTGATAGATTGCATATTATGGTTTTGTGCCACCTTACCTCGATTTAAGAGTAGTTCCTTTCTGCGATGGTTGCCTGGAAGAAATTACTGTTCAAGTAATAAGGCCGCTATTGTGTGTATTAGTTAATTACATTATAATTTTACTTATTTTATTATTTTATTTTGTGTATTTTGTAATATGCACAATAAAGTATAATATTTGATTTGATTTGATTTGATTGTTATTATAGAGCGCGCGGGTTTTATCAAGTATTAAAAAATTCTTCTTTGTGATTTTTCTAACTCTAAGGTAAGTTATTGTTTTTATTAGGCCCCGCGATAGCGACTGCCAAGACTGAACAAGCTATGTTTTAGCCGATTCAAGTAGTACATATCCATATCTATTATCTGCCATTACCCGGAGGAGATGATACCCGAAGGGGATATTGCTACCTACTTACACGAGTATATAGAACAGTAAACAAATAAGATACAAACGTTACAGTTTTTTTTAACTTTTGCGGTTTTGCGATCTCGCTCCATTCGAGGAAATGCAAGCGTGTGCCGCAATTTTCTATTACCACTTTGCAATTAAATTGTGCATGTGTGAAATGTACCCCCAAATCAATATTGTCCATAAGTTCTCCTACAGTGATGCTGGTACCGAAGCCGGTTGCCGATACCGGTATTATCTGAAAATAAACGAACAAAATTCTTTACTTTCATTAATATTTGGAAACGGACAGCAAGGAACAGAAAAACAGCTTCTTAGAGTATCGTCTGTTGGTATCTAATCTAATAGGAATTGCCTGATAGTTGTACAACAGTTATTTTTTATGAGACTAATGTGCTGAGTATAGAAAGTTGAATGGCTATATTACACCAACTACTCCAGAAAGTTTATCAGTGATCAAGGAACTTACACATTTTTTTTTTAAATTCTAATAAGTATTTATTTCAAATTTTCTAATTAAAGATTCATATTTTATAAATGAATAATGAATGAATGAATGAATAAGTGAATGAATTAATGAATCAAACATACTTTATTGTGCATATTACAGAATACATAAAAAAAGTTACATTTTAAAGTAATTAACTAGTACTATCAGTAGATTTCGGAAGCAGCCTCTATGATTCGTTGGCTCATGCACGTGTTACGTCATCGTGAATTTCACGTCGTTTCGTGTCATGTGACTTATGAACAAAAATAAATATTTTAAAAATAGATTTTAAAATAAAATATTGATTAATTACAAATTATTTCACTACACAATGATTTTAAAAATCATATTAAATAAAAATTACATTTAATAAGCTTTTATTTTTAAAACTGGATCTATTAGCCCATTCTATAAGGCTGCCTTAGTCAACTCGCTCTCGCCGTATACATGTGTGTATAGGAGTATACACACATTTCTGAATGAGGTGGTGCCATTCCTGCATGACTGCAATCGTATCGAGTCGCTACTCCCTTACACGATACCGCCTCGACGCGACAACCTACATAAGGTCTGCATCTGCACGACCGTCCGGCGTCCGGATGTTATTAGCCGTCGGTAGTCACTTGAAAGCTCCGAGTGTCCGTTTGCCCTAGGATACACAAATTAGTTTTAATTAGTTGTGTTGTGTGTTGTGTTGTAAATTATAATTAGTTTAGTAGTAACTTACTAAATCGTTGACTTGATCCATTTGCATAATAGCTTTGTTGGAGTATTCAGTACATGCGTCAATCAATCGCAGATTAAACGTTAACTCAATTTCGCTTAGGGGTTCAAGTTGACCTTCTGGAGGGGTTATATTCAATTGGTCGTCATTTTCCATCTAAGTGAAACATGTGTCATATTAATACAAGGTTAATAAAACCGATAGGCATTAAATGAAACCACATATTTAGTGTTTACACAACAAAAATCAGATCGATCAGGGCAATAGCTTAGCCACAGATTTTTTTTAGTTTTTTCTCACTTTGTACACGCTGTATCTCAGGGAACGTGAGGCCGGCTGGTTAGGGTCATTAACCTGTACGCGGTTGCTGCACACTGTGTAGGTCAGTCCAAAGGATGTTTGCATTTTTTCTTACGTTTAGTAGGTAGTACACGTAGTTTTATTTAGTGCTTTTATCAACCTTGTATATTACATATGTAATACATCGACGCTGGAAAGGGATCTTGTCGTATCTCGAAAAATGCGAATATGAGTTTTATACATACACATGCGATGGTATCTGTTTTAATTTTCTACGACTTTTTTTTTAGATACGTCTCAGTATTTTTTATAAATATATTGAAATCCATACGAAAAAATGTCAACCAAAATCCGCTGTTTTATTATGTTATATTAATATACAGCAAAATTACTGCGTATACTTTATAGAGTACGGCATATACCCCGGCGAAGGTATATTACTTGTAGTGAGTTGCGCTATTCACAGTGCATCGCAGTTGAATTTTTCTTAGTTACAGCAAAATTGTCGCTCGAGATTTATATGCCCACATGAGAAATAACCAAGTTCACATTCAGTGACTGGAACATACACGCAATTCGTCCCCCCCTCTCTTGCGATTGCTCGCGGTTACAGCGCGTACGGCTTGTTCGCCACTCGGTTCTGGACCGCCAAAATGTGAATGCGATTACTTAGTACAAAGACAAAGCGTTATTATCGTGTTTAACACGTTTTATTTTTATTTTTTTATAAACGCCGCTCTGGATACTTCGTCGGGGCGCAGCGTCCAGTTATGCGGGGTTACCTATTTGTAGATTTCCTACCTATGTATGGGTATAAACTGCCTATGCTATACTATTGCTAGCTAGCTTAATAAAAGATTTTCGAAACTTTATGCATATGTTTTATTACTTAATTCCCGAATTACAATTCATATTAAAATTATTTAAGACCTAGGCTAACTCATATACATCGTCTTTCTGAGTTCCCCTTTAGAGACCCGAGATTGTAATAAGAATGTGTTCTACAAAAATCTAGCATCTTGTCAAACAAGAAAATTTCCTTCTTGTTTGAATTTAAACATATTTTTCTTAATAGAAGAATATGTCAAACATAGAGGTTTTAAGTGATATGTAAGTATTATGTAAGTATGGAGGAAACTCCATACGTTACAGTACAGGGGGCAAACGAGCAGTCGGGTCAGCGAGATGATGGTGTTTTCCGATGCCCACAGACATCTGCAACACCAAGGGTTTTGCAGTTGCGTTGCCGGCCTTTAAGATGAGAGTAGGCTCTTTTCTTGAAGATCCCTAAGTCATATTGGTCCGGAAATACCGAGGGCGGCAGCTGATTCCACAAAGAAGTAGTGCGCGGGATGAAGTTGCGTTTAAAGCGCACAGTAGTGGACTTCGGAACGTCTAGATGGTGCCGGTGGAAAGTTGAATTTTGACGCGAAGTTCGATAGTGAAATTCAGCTGCAGGTATTAGTCCGAACAATTCCTCGGAACACTCCCCATAGAAAATACGGTAAAAGATGCACAGCGAACTAACATCTCTCCGTATGGCAAGTGTATCAAGCTTGCTGGAAAGAACTTGGTCGTGGACGATTCGAGTTGCGCGACGTTGGATGCGGTCAATTGGTATAAGCTGGTATTAAGGTGCGCCTGCCCAGAGATGACAACAGTACTCCACGTGGGGTCTAACCTGGGCTTTATATAGTTTCATACGGTGGGGCGGGGTGAAGTATGCCTTCGCCCTACTCAGCACACCAAGCTTTTGCGATGCTAATTTAGCTTTCGCCTCCAAATGACCGCGGAACTGAACATCGCTCGATATGTCGACGCCAAGTATTCCAATGCTAGCTGTATTCTTTAGGGGCGTGTTCTCAAAACGAGGAGAAACGACGAAGGGGGTCTTTTTTGCGGTGAACGCGCAAACTTGAGTCTTATTTGGGTTAAATTGGACTAAATTTAGTCGGCCCCAATCCGAGACTTTGGTTAACAAAGACTCGACCTCAGACACAAGTTTGTTCCGATGTGCAATGACGTGCTCCTGTGAAATATTGACGCGGCCAGTGTATAAGGCGTCACCCGTGCTGTCATCTGCATAACAATGGACGCCGCTGGTCAGCAGCAAGTCATTGATGTGCAGGAGAAACAAGGTGAGAGACAGGACACAGCCTTGTGGAACGCCAGCATTGACATCTATGAGATCCGAGCATGCACCGTCGACAACGACCTTGATGCTCCGGTCTGTCAAAAAACTGGCGATCCAGTCACATAATTTTACAGGAAGCCCAAAAGCAGGAGGTTTAGAGATAAGAGCTTTGTGCCAAACCCTATCGAAAGCCTTCGCTATGTCCAGACTAACCGCCAATGCTTCGCCCTTCGATTCAACTGCCTCCGCCCACCGGTGAGTAAGGAGAGTTAAAAGATCACCCGCCGAGCGACCTTGACGGAAACCGTACTGGCGGTCGCTGAGCAGCTGGTGATACTCCAAATAACGCAGGAGCTGGCAGTTGATGATCGATTCCATGATCTTTGACAGAAGGGGGGTTATAGCTATAGGTCGGTAGTTGGACGGATCTGAGCGGTTCCCTTTTTTTGGTATTGGATGCACCAAAGCTATCTTCCATGCTTTTGGAACGACGCCAAGAGAATAAGACAATCGGAAAAGACGCGTTAAGACCGGAGTCAACTCAGGAGCACAAGTTCTCAGCACAATCGGTGGAATTCCATCGGGTCCACTCGATTTGTGGACGTCAAGGGTGAGAAGTGCTTTTCGCACTGCACTTTGCCGAAATTAGATATCCGGCATAGCATGGTTACACCGCGAGGTATTAGGCGGTGAGGTACCTTGATCATCCAGTGTCGAGTTGGACGCGAAAAGAGAGCCTAGAAGATCGGCCTTTTCTTTTGCGTCGTGGGCCAACGAGTCATCACACCTCTGCAAAGAGGGAAGGGATGGCAAACTGAAATTTACTAAGACAGCCTTGGCGAGCGACCAGAACGCACGTGTTCTGATGTATTTTTAATGGGTAACAAATTGTTAAACTTATTACAATAATGTTTTTATTTTTATATCTTATATTATATTAGTATCCAAGAAATTTGAAACTAGTCACTGACCCCATTGATTAGAAATATAGAATGCATTTTGATTTGCAGTCGAACTAGTATAATTGGTCCAGAAAATTTGGTATTTTTGTATCAACAGACAGAAAATTAGGTGTTTTACGTCAACAGATAATTAATCAGTTCTGGTGTGTAAAGTTTTATTTATTAAATTAAAGCACTTTATAAACATTATTTTTAAAAAAATATTAGCGTTCTGCACTTCTCTTACACGTAAACTATAAGTGTGCCAAACTTCACGGGCGGCCGTGCAGTTTTCGTAAAAATTATCCTATAGTTTTTTCTTCACGTATTAATATATTATAGATAAATGGCTTGTGTTGCGAGCCCCACGCGCGAGTGACGCCACCCTCCGTTACTTATGCTGGTCCTGTCCCTCTTGGATACAGACGACGATACAGTAACACACACAAGAACAGGCACTCATAGATACTGCTGATAGAAACGACAACTGAAATCTATCTCAATAACAAGTAGTGCCACGCTACATTGTAGCCCAATTGGTCCTGCACGACCGGGGAGGTACCTTACACGATACTTGCGTAAAATATAAGCTGTGCTGTCGCGTTTCGTGCAATGTGTAAGTATCGAGTAGCCCATGGAGGCAGAGAAGATAGGAGGGCAAGGCATCTGTAATAACCTTAATACTCGGTAGTCATGAAAATGGCTCCGACCACTCGTTTGCTATATATACTATATTAAAAAAACCGGCCAAGTGCGAGTCCGACTCGCACACCGAGGGTTCTGTAATCCAAACGTAATGCATGGTTTTCAATTATTGTAACTTTACGCCTGCCGTTTAAGTTGACAAACGTATATAAGCGGTTGCTCACACACATTTAGTAGGCAAAGAATTAAAAATTTAAAATTATTTTTTTTTTCCAATGATCTACATATAATTTACTAGTTTTCAGATTTATTTCTATATATGTGCTATAAGTTCTTACTTCTTGCCAAATTTCACAACTCCAGGTCAACGGGAAGTACCAGATTGGTTTTTGTTTTCGACAAAGTACGTTTTCATACAAAATTTGTGCATAATTGACTATAACTTTTATTGCGTTAACTTAGAAGTGTGATTTTTTCAAGGCTGATCAAGACGTATCTGACCTCCGTATTTGACAAATATTTCAGCTTAATCCCTTCACGCGTTTTAGAGAAAAAGGTCTTGACAGACGTACAGGCAGACGGGCAACAAAGCGAGGATCGCTTTGTTGCCCGTCTGCCTGTATTATTAGGGTTCCGTTTTTTCTCTTTGAGATACGGAACCCTAATAATACACACGTTCATACATAATACGTTCCGTAGATATTTAATTGTAAGTACATACCAATACTGCTTTAAAGTTCACACTGACAGGTGAATCATTACAAAGGGTGATAACTTTGATATTGTCTGTCAGCAGTTTTACCCGACCAAAGTTCAACGCGTACTGCGATGTGGTCACTATTGGCTGTACACCGTTCAATTCTATATGACAAATCTGAACCGGCTCAGACAGTCCAAAAACGTTCAGTCTAAAATGTAAAGATATTATTTAGATATTATGCTATCATGGTTGATACAAGCGAGAGGCACTAAATGAAACTACGTAAACTATAAGTTCCTACTATTAATCGGAAACTATTAAAAAAAAATTACGCGAATTATATGAAAACACATTTTTCAATGAAAATAAATAAGTAGCTTACTAATTATGAAAAAACGTAAACAGACTTTGAAGTCACGGCGGCAGCCAGCGGCGACCTCACACGGGGTAATGACCCCGTCAGTCGGCCGGCAGTCAGCTGACGTAATACGTAGTGTACGCAGTGAGAAGAAACTTTAAAAAAATTCCTGTGGCTAAACCATTGCTCCGATTGATCTGTTTATAGTTAAACAGCCTGGAAATGATACACTAAGTATGTGGTTTCATTTAATGCCTCTCGCTTTTATCAACCTTGTTTAAGCTAAGTACAACTAACTGTTCCTACACCACCAACAGCTCAATCAGATTGAACTGTCACGGCAATATATAAAATTCTATGGAATGGTGGATTCGCGCCATCTGTTGAAAATTTGCCGTAGTCAGTAAACTTCGTGGTCTCATGTGCAACAATTTCGCTAAATATCAATACATGATCAAATGTAGGTATAATTTACGATGCAATGAAGGATATACAGGCAAACATTAATTTATATACCTATAGATATAGATATTATAAAGAGTATTTTTTCTCAATTTGATTTAATGTTGCCTATTTCAATCATACTTTTACTAATAAAAAACTACAGTAAGGAAGGAACCAGGAAGTAAGGGGCTAATTGTTATTTTTGACGCCCAACCAAGGAGGCACGGGTCAGCTAGTGATTAATAGATTTACTTAACGTTGTCGATGCTTTATCAGATTCTTCTCGCTTTATTTGATGGATGGATGAATGTATTCATTTTTTCCTACAAAATATGTTTTAAATTTGTAGGTATACATTTTAGACTTCTTCAGTTTGTGCACCAAAACCGAACATACCTAACTTTATAATTTTATCATATAAAAATGCTCATAACCTACCTTACATTGTACTCCTGATATCCAACCATGCTTGTTTTTATAACGATTGGTATGTTCATATAGCAGCATGGTTCTAAAAAGCCTTCTTTTATTGCTACGTCAACGACTAATGGTGATGTTTCCTGTCAATTATAAAAATATAAAATATCAATATATTACGCACTGGCGTCCTTTTTGTAATATACCTATGGAGGCAAACGAGGAACTATCCCTCGTGACAACTAGCGACGCCACGGGCATGCTACCACGGGCATGATGCTGTATATTTGCTATTGAGTGTACGTCCGCGAATCGCGACTATGTATCGTGCACTAACTTAATCTTACTTATAACTAAAATGGTGATGTGTGTGGATTGATGGAAAGATGCTGATGATGTGCTCTGTACGGTTGTACGGTACATGCTCCCGAGTCACAAGGCTGGCTAATGTAGATGTTAGATGAGCCAACCTATTACAAGGTGATAGAACAATAATTATGCTTATTACAAATAATGCCCGACAATTACATAACGGTCTCAAACTTTAACTTAACAAAAAGCTCTAGTTTTTTGCTTATTTTACTAACACACACACATTGGTGGCCTGTTGAAGCACGGTCGTCCTGACCCAGACAGTCGGCGCGACAGCGCTGCTGCTGCTAGGGCTGCTGCTATTACACAATATATGGTAGAGCATTCACAATTTCTTTTTTAAGCAGATGACATGAAGGTGTATAGAGCTATTAAAAATTTTACTGACTGTCACCTGCTGCAAGAAGACTTAAACAGGCTTGAAGCGTACTGTCTTATTAAAAAGTTAAACCTTAACGTTTCTAAATTTCGGGGGAACGATGAGGCTGGTAGATTAGCTAAAAAAGCGTTGTCGGAACGAAGAGAACTCACTCATACCTATATCAAATTGGTCTGAGGTTATGGGTAAAGTTAGATTGTTATGCTTTGAGAAGTGGAAGGAACATTTTGACGAAAGGTCGCGTCCTGGTTTTGTAATATTAATTTAAATCGACGACAAGTTGTTATGGCATTACGTCTTCGTTCTGGGCATATTGCATTAAATAAGTTTGGTTACCTCATGAAAAAAGTTCCGTCTCCTAATTGCGTTTTGTGTGGAATTATAAAAGACGTGTATCATTTTTGGTGGAATGTCTCCGGAACCAAGTTAAAGACTAATATTGCTACGTCTATGTGGTTTCCAAGCTTTTGATTTGGGTGGTTTCCAAAGCGTATTGCGTATTCCAGTATCGGAGGCAGGCAGGATATTATTTAGTTATAAGCTATGATTTAAGTTATGGTGGCGGGTAATATTAAGTTTAGGTTACGATGAGACCGTCGTCGTAATCACCTATTGTGACAAAGGTCTGTTATTAAAAAGAGAATAAAAATAAAAACGTTTCTAAATGCTTCTCTATGATATTTAGCCGCTCACCAAAAGTAATTCATTTTTCTTATAAACTAAAAGCGAAAGAGCTTACAAGCGTGACAGAAGTTCGTGATCTCGGAATTATCCATGACACAAAGCTGACGTACAATAAGCATTTAGAATATATTATACACAAGGCTTACAAACTATTAGGATTCATTATTAGAATGAGTGCTGAGGAAGTTGCTACTGTCAAATGTCAATGAGTTCTTAATAAGAGTTATATTGCTGAAATGCTGCTGGAAATGGTGGAAATATTACATTTATTGTACATAATATTATAAATTCAAAAGTGTGTTTGTTTCTTTGTCCTTCTTTCACATCAAATCGGATCAACTGATCAATGTGATATTTAGTATGAAGTTAGTCGAAGGACTGAAGAGTGTCATTGGCCCCTTTTTATCCCGAAAAACCGCGCGAGCAAAGCCGCTTGTAACCGCCCGTCTACGTAATGTCGACTGGTGTCAAAGCTTTATAATTATAACCTTCCTAAAATTAAACGCTTGTAAATGATTTGTTTCAAATTTCTAAAGTATTTAGACTAAAAAGTATCAAAGATTTTCCCTATACAACATACATTCATGCTATTGTTTTACTATACATAAATTGTAGTCATAATTAACAATTGGACACATTCTATTAACATTTATTTTTACCTTGGGTTCTTCGACAGTGAAATATCCCCGTATTTCGTTACACATGATATGCACCGTTTCTTTGTAAGGAAAACCCAGGCAACATAGCTTCATCTTAATATCTGGTGCTGGTAATATCTCTGGCACCTGAGCATTGTACATAACTGGCAAAATGACCGGTAAACTTTCTGAATTCTCTATTTCCACTTCAAGTTGTGTATGTTGTATTCTAACAAAATTCGCAATTAACGTAATCTAAAAATATAAAATCGATGTCTTAAGACAATAAAACTAACGGGTGTTTTGGCGGTATATTTAGTTAATTAACAATTCAATGTTTGCGCCCAACAGTGGCTGTTGTAAGTGTAAACGTCGTCGGGCGTCGGGCTTATTAAATAAATAAATAAGCCGCGAAAAAGCCTAATCTTCAGGAATTGAAAATTAAGACAATAATCCGGTCTATTTAGACATTCGAAGTTACATAAATTCCCATCGAGCTGAAAATAAGTATAATTATTAATATTCAAAACAATCATAAACAAAAGCTCAAAATTCCCCATCGTTTCGGTGCAAGGAAAAAATTAATATTTTTTTTTTTTTTTTTATGGTATAGGGGGGCAAACGAGCAGTTGTAGCCAGTTTCATGACTACCGACGCCCATAGACATCTGCATAGAGACTATACAGATGCGCTGCCCCCCTTTCTCCTCCCACCTCCATGGGCCACCGGCTACTTACACACCACACGATACGCGACAGCAAAGCTGTTCAGTGGTGAGCTTCACGCCGGTCTCGTGTAAGCGAGAGGTACCTCCCCGGTCGTGCCGGCCCAATTCGGCGTCTAATGGTTTAAAACGTCAAAACAATGGGTTCTTTGAAGATTCTTCGCGATATTCTTCAAAATGGTAAGTTTTATCGTAATATTACCTTAGACAAAAATTATAGATCATAAAATTATCTATAAAAATCGCACGGGTAAATTGGTAATATTTTTTCTTACAAATTATTGTTTCTGATATTTGTTGAAAGTTGCAAGCGTCGTAAAGTGCACATCACGTATATACCCTCCATAGCTGAAATATTGTAGAATCACCAGATAAACTAGCCATAGAGTACAGAGGCATTAGTATAACAGGACTGTTCATGGGACTCGCCTGTGATGAGACGCTGGATGAGGCTACACGCTGGCCAAAAATAATAGGCATCCTACTCGGCCGCGTTAACATGGCACCTGGATTTTGATGTAAAAGACAAGTAGCGTTAGCATCACAGTTTTTTTTTAAATTTCTTGTTACTTAAAAAATTGTTATTGTTTTTTTTTAGTTTTTAGTAGTTTTAGTTTTTCATTTAACAGTTAGGTTTGGACGTTTTATTTTGTAACAGCTACCTACATAAATTTGTTATTAGAGACATTGCGTTCTCCAAATTTAACCCAAATGTTCACGCTTGAACATAATCGCGCATCATGACCGGATGGGGCAGCAGCGTTGCTGACTCTTTAAGACGCACATTGGTATAGGGGAATGGCGGCACATTCCGTACAGCGGGCGATACCGTACATCGGATTTGACGGTGAACGAGTGACGAGAGAATAAGTCTGTCCGTGTCTAGGGATCCTGTGATGATAGAGAAATATCACCCC
>LUGF01039324.1:31345-41503 GCA_001625245.1 Calycopis cecrops
CTGGCATGGATTTTTTTCCGATTGTGTCAAATGGTACGGAGCGTAAATCCGTATTCTCCACATGCATGGGCGCGAATTGAATCCATTTGAATCGAATGACCATTGATATTTATTGAAGGGCTTCAACAAATAAATGTAAATTATATAATTACTTATAAGTTTTGTTTCTCTATCTCTGTACTAAATCTGTCTCTCCGTCCGGTGTAGCCACAGCAATAAGCTCATAATAAAGGCTTAGCATAAAATAAATGTTGATATAATATCTTATACTTCAAAAAAAAATTACTTTTATATTTAAATATTTTTTTTCACTCAGTACTATAAACGTCATCAATTGAGCCAGGTGCCATGTTAACGCGGCCGAGTAGTAACTAGTTTTTATGTTTTTGTTACTAGCCGTAGGTATAAGCAACGGAATAGCTCTTTATTAACATCCTAAGTCCATCCGTTGTCTACTTTTTCCAGCGAGGGTGGTTGCGGGAAATATATCCTGCAAACACTTCTTGATGAAATCACTCGGTGTATTAATATTACGGTGTGATGATGGTATGTGGTGTGATGTTTGCGTAGGGTTAGTGATGTCAGTGGTGGGCATGAGAGAATTTACTTTAGGTTCTAGTGCATCATTTGTGCAAACGAGCATTCGAAGCCATTTTCATGACTACCGATGCCCACAAACATCCGCATAGAGGTTATACAAATGCGCTGCCCTCCTTTCTCCGCCCACCTCCATGGGCCACCGGCTACGTACACACCGCACGAAACGCGACAGCACAGCTGTCACTTTACGCCGGTCTCGTGTAAGCAATAGGTACCTCGCCGGCCGTGCCGGCCCAATTCGACTGCATGCAAGCATGCAGCGTGGCACTACCTCTTACTAAAATATATTATACATCATATGACACTAATGATATAGGAGCAGATTGTGAAGATCTATGTGACTGGTATGGATGAGGAGATGAGCTTAGTGTATGTAAGAAAATATGTGGAGAGGTGATGGTGAGTTCTCATCACTTGCTGCAACAGTCCCGGACTGGGAAGATCTAGGCGATACATTGTCAACGACTGCCGTCGACCCGCCGACGACTGACGTCGGAGCGGCCACGGCTGTCGTAGACACTTGTAGACGGCTGCAGTCGACGTGGCGACGGCTGACGTCGGAGCGGCGACGGCTGCCGTAGACGTGGTTGTGTGTTTGGTACGGCGATGTCTATAAGGTAGGTGTTTTGCATTGTTTCAGCATGAGGGTTATGTCTGGTCTATTGCTTAAGATTGTGTGATCTGTACATATATCTCTATTCCAGTAAAGTTTTGTTGAGCTATTTTCTAGAACATTAGAAGGCTAGTATTTATAGTAGGGTGTGTATGTCAATTAGTTTATATTTAATAGCAAGTACCTGATGTATATGTTTAGCAACATTGTTGTGACGGTAGGTATATTCTTTAGTGGCTAATGAACTGCATCCTCCAGTGATATAGATCATATGACGATCTATTGTTTCGGTAGTTTGATTCAAAAGACACTTGTCTGTTTCTATGGATTCTTTAAGTATGTATTTGGAATAAATACGCATTTTAATAATTCGGTCCTGTATTGCTACAAGAAAACCTTCAGTTTTACTAAATATGTTTCTTTTTGTGAGCCAACTGAAGGATGCGTCGCGTTCTATATGATCATGATACGATGTATTTGATGTAAATATTTACCATGAAGTGCTTTTGATTTCCATATTTCTATTTTATCGATGTCTTTTAGTATTTTAAGCTTTGTTTATTTAAAAAATATTAGCGTTCAGCGCTTCTCTTACACGTAAACTATAAATGTGCCAAATTTCATACTCCTCCGTCTGCGCAATTTTCGTAAAAATGTGTTAAAGTTTTTGTTTCATGTATTATTATTATAGATTTTCAGCTTGATGGGAATGTAATTAATGTAAATAACTCTTATTTTTAAAACTAATTTAAATGGACCTAAAATCTATAAATCTCTTTCCCTCTAAACTCTATACTAATAAAAAAACAAACTTTTTTAAAACCTTTATGAAAACACTCGATTCCGGTTGCATACGTATCTTATTAGGTGTGATTTCAAATTCTTTTGGACAAAGTGGAATCATCGGTTTTGGTATGTCAGCGATAGCATAATCCGTTAATGAAATGCTGTTTATTTCAGGGCCGTCTGATGGTATTTTTAAACTTGTTTCTACCTGCATCGTGGAATCATTTGTTACTTCTAGTTGTATTGTTTTTGGAAGACCTGCATGGAAAATTAAAAATTAGTCTTCATTAGAAAGGAGAATGGGCAAAATCGTACGGTGTTTGGTCTATCAGCGGCCAGGAACAATTTTTTTTTGTGTATTATCACCCTACAATCACCCTCAAGATGTTTTATATATGTGGTGTAATTATTAATAGAATTAAATATATTTTTATTGTAGATATGTCAGTCTGTTATTAGGTAAGCGTATTATAACTAAGGTTTAGCCTTAAAAATAAGAAAATAAAATGAAGTGACTTATAGATTTCATTGAAAATACGTTTACTACTATGACAAAACATCGCCAATAATAATAATGATATATTTATCTTGGCATGATCCTTAGCGAGTCCATTTGCTAAAGACTAAAAACTCCCTTTGTGAAAATACCTGTCCCCACTCACGGAAACGCTACTCACGGGGATTTTAGATTTTACTTTTCAATAAGAGTAATAAGTGTATGGAGTTGTTTCCACAGCGACGTCGTTTTCAATATCAATTAGTGTATCAAGAACATAATATCAAATCTTACCAACACTTACTACCTCAAAATCTAATTTCTTCAAGTTTAACTTTAAAGTAGGATAAATCATGTTGCCCCTGAAAGTTTTAAGTAATTTTTAAATGCTTTGAGACAAGTGAACTAAGAAAAATACATTAAAAAAACATATACTTTAAATAAACTTTCAAAACCACATCTGTGTCACGTATAGGGAAATGAATTTCTTCAAAAAATAGCCCCTTGTTTTTGTTACAAAAAGTAATTACAAATATATCCATTTCACCAGGACGAAGACAAATCATCTTTGGATTACATGATATAGTACTTCCAAATAACGAAGGTACTTCTTTATACGTGACAGTCCCATTTATATGTCCTGAAAAAAAAATATTTTCGAACTGTTAAGAGATTTAAAGGATCATTATATTCGAACATTTCTCATCTACTAATAGACATACAACATAACCATATTTAAACCTATTCCTGTTAAGTTCCAGAAACTTCAGGACTCAACATCCATCTAATGACTAATCTTCGATGCTGTGTATCATCAATAAACAAGTAACAAGTAAGTTCTTTCGTTGTAAATGTATTAAAGTTATAAGATCGTATAACTCGATAAACACCGGCTGCATGCCAGAAAACTCATGATGCATTGTCACGTTATTTATTTATTTACGTTCCGCTTTAAAGCAAAGGCATGGAACAGGCCATAGAGAGGTACTGTCGGTCTATCTTGTGACGCATGTATCTCTCTTTTATCTATAATGGTAATTCATGACGTTATCTACGTATTACGTAAAATTTATCATTGTCCGTAAACCGACTTAACATAATAGTAGTTTATGCAACTGTCATATAATGAAGGGTATTAAAACACGAGTGGATTTTTTGAAACGAGCGAAAGCGAGTTTCAAAATAGTTAACAAGTGTTTTAATACCCGTGTTATATGCAGTTGCATACACTACTTTATCTTCACTAATAATAACAATAATAATAAGTTATTTATTTCTTTGAGCAAAACTTAAATGCCTAATACAATGTTTGGAGAAAACCCTTTAAGTAAATAAATACCTGTAGTGGGATTCTCCGCTCTTCCACAGGACACAAACACTTGATTAAGTAATGGTACAAACATTAAGATTATCTTAATAACACTTGTCCACACCGGTATTAACACTAAAACTTGCTAAAACATATTCAAGTTGTTATACTTAATATTAAACACAAAACTTTGTTGTTTACTCTAATACAATATATCAATATTTTGTAATATTTAACTTTACAGTATCTCGTCTGTTCAACTTTTATATAATAATATGTATTTATTTTATAATATTAATTCTAAAACTATTTGATTTTCGCTAATACTGACTAATAGAATTAATCAAATAATAAAACATTGTGCAGTGCAGTGAATTTGTCGCCATCAAAATCTAACCAATGAGAGCGCATCTGCAGCACACACTGGGCCAATCAGGAGCGAGTGCGCGCTGTTAAGGATTTTGACATACGTCTCTCTCACCATTTTCTCTCCCTCTCGCTCTCACACAGTGTTATAATGAGATTTTACGATATCGATTTGGATATTATAACATCATGTCAAATTGCTTAAATTGAGTTTTTTGTTGTCTGAGCTATAACAGTAGTCATTATAAGTCAAGTATTGGTAACATAAGTAGAATGTTACAACATTAGTGTAGATAAAAATTATTTATATTACCTTTATTATGAGCCACAATTTCATAATTGTACGTCTTGTAAACAAAAGCGCACTCCATATCTAATGTTTCCAAGTTCAGTTTTATGGAAGGCGGTAGTGAAGTTCCTATGAACGTTACTGGGATACGGCTACAGATTCCATCAATATCCAAATACGTGCTCACACGGAAATCTCCAATATTCGTTGGACAAAATGTTATCGTTAACTCCATTGATTTATTAGGCCAAATTTTACCACACTGAGAAAAAAATAAATATAAACTAACATTTAAGATAAATGGCTTTCGAGATTTTCGGTTTGATCCAATAGTAGAAAATATTCTTTACTTTTAGAAGTAAAAAATATTTTGCCTCTCGCTAGGCAATTAAATCACATAATACATATACTATAAGTTCCTACAGTTAATCCGAAACTATTAAAATAAAGTTTACAAGTATATGAAAATACTTTATTCGACCAAGTTAAATAGTGAAAAAATGTAATTATGCTTTGTACCGGGCGGCTACACGCGCACACGGTGAATAATCCCGGCGGACGAAGGGCGGCCAGGCGCTCGATCAGCTGATGATACGATCAGCGTGTACGATGTGAATTTTTTTCTTAAATTCCTGTGGCTTAACTATAGCTCCGATTGATCTGATTTTTGTGTGTGTGTAGCCAGGAAATTACACACTAAATGTGGTTTCATTTTTTTTTTTTTGATGCAGCTTCACCGATATGAGAGGCTCATCATTGGAGACGTGCCTCTGTAATTTGTGGTCGATAGGGGGGCTGACCCCCCTCTTTCCCGCTGATGGGAGAAGGCATCCCGATAACGATTTAAAAATACTTAGGTATGCTATTTTTATCTTGGCCAAGAGGACACCGGGTGTCCTCTTCTCCCCACCTCTGAGGGAGGGGAGTGGCTCACGCGCGGCAGCTAAAAAGTGGCCGACACGATATCATTGAGCTTGAAGAGCTCTTACGAGCTGTCATGACTGGGGGATCCGATACCCCCTTCCACCACGGGCGGGTGGTACGATCCCCCCTTCCAAAAATTGTGGTTTCATTTAATGGCTCTCGCTTTTATCATCCTTGTATACCTAACATCAGAAACGAAACAAACCTAAAAGACTACAAAATATATTAAAAAGCTTTCATGTTATCAAGATTCTTAGCTAGACCAATCACGTGCAGTAAACTATAGTATCAATTATACTCATACGTATAGGTACGTTTTAATGACCCTCACGCGATTCTAGTCCGTTCGTTGTATTCAGGGGAGTTCAATGTATTTTCGGTATCGATATGATTAGCTAATTACATTCGTAATTAGACTAATTATTCCGTTAATGACACTATCGGAGGGTATAAATACAAAATTTTAGACATTTCTAACCATCAGTTTAATAATTATCTTTCGTTAACGACAAGTGAAATGACTGACGCGACAATGTTGAAGAAAATCGAGCACCGCGCTGTGATTAAATTCCTTACTAAACAAGAAAAAATCAAAATGTCATTCATGAAGAGATGGTAGCTGTTTACCATGACTTTGCACCTTCATTATCTACGGTTCAAAAGTGCTCAAGTGAATTCAAAAGGGGCAGAGAGAGTATCGAAGACGACCCTCGCACGGGCGGCCCGGTTACTGCCTCTACGGGTGAAAATGTCAAAAAAGTTGAAAAAAATATACTTGAAGATGCCCGAATGAAGGTTAAAATGATAGCGGAGATGACTAACCTATCTATCGGTACCATACACACTATTCTTCATTACTGCCTGAACCTTTCAAAAGTCAGTGCAAGGTGGGTCCCGCGAATGCTCACAGCGCCGCAAAAACAAGTACGAGTCGAGTGTTGTAGGGACTTTTTGGAGCTCTGTGGTGATAATCCCTCTAGTATTTTCGAAAGAATTGTTACTGGGGATGAAAAGTGGGTTCATCACTATGATCCAGAAAGTAAACAGGAGTTCATGCAGTGGCACAAAAAGGGTACAGACCCTCCAAAGAAATTTAAAGTCACTCCATCTGCTGGAAAAGTCATGACCACAGTGTTTTGGGACTCAAAAGGAATTTTGTTAATTGAACATAAAAATAAAGGCGAGACCATACTTCTCACTTCACGTAACTTAAGGGAAGCAATTAAAGAAAAAAGACGGGGAAAATTGGCTACCGGTGTGTTGCTTCTCCACGACAACGCACCGGCTCGCACGGCGCGTGTTTCCAAGGCTGCTATTCGCGAGTGTGGCTTTGAAGAGATCAATCACCCACCCTATAGTCCAGACTTGGCACCCAGTGATTATTATTTGTTTCCAAATTGAAAAAAAAACTCCGTGGGAAACGATTTGACGACGATGAAGAGCTGAAGGCGGCAATAAATGACCATTTTTCAGGCAAGGAGGAAAACTATTTTTTACAGGGAATTCACAAGTTAATATCGCGATGTAATAAATGTATTGAGGTTATGGGGGACTATATTGAAAAATAAAAGTAATTTTGGGTTAATTTGTGTGTTTCATCATGCCGATACCGAGAATACATTGAACGCCCTCGTATTAGTGGCCTTGCTACAGGACTGGGAAAGGTCGTTGAATGAAACTCCAGTGAGGTTGAGTAAGGAATGTTATATTTATTGTTCAAGTAGCTACTTATATATTTAGTTGAGGATATTATAGGTTTTTTTTGGAGTTATCTTTTATTATCACTGCCCTCTTTGTCGCAGCATTTGTTTCTGTGTTTGGTGATACAGTAATTAAATATTTAGTGTCTTTTTTTTATTTTATTTCTTTTTTTTATATACACATTATGATATTATAGGTACAAAAAAAAATGTGGCAAGATAAATTGTGTTACAAGTGTTATGTGTGACAGATTTATGAACGTAGCTTCAGTTTACTTCGGAGAAGATTTAAGCGTAACGATTATGTGTGACAGATTTGTGGTGAAGTGGTTTCATCTTACTTTGGAGAAGGTCCAGCAGTGACAGTGTGCAAACACTTTGTACATGCGAGATTTATAAAATTGGAGAACCGCTGTCACTATTAATAAATGTATGTAGATGGCTGCTACACTGTATTCAAATATCGACATCAATTTACGTTTCAAAAAACCGATACTGATATAATAGGTCAGCACTATGCAAAGAAACTGGTACCATTATTCGTAAATTTGACATTTACACCTGTGAAATTACTGAGATTAAAAAGCAAACTACAGTTTACTCGTCATGAACGAACATAATTCTGAAGTTGAAAGGAGTGCAAGAGGTTTACGCTAAGTATTGCGTACGTTTTACTGGACATTTTTAATATCGCTTATTATCGAGTAAACTCCAACAATTACGTAAGTAACCGATACGCCATTGGTTTGGCACTAGTCTATTTTATAGGTGATGATATTTTTTTTGTTTTCTATTAAAGTATTTTCATATTATGAGGATTTTATTGATTATATAATGTTTAGATGGAGCGTCAAATGCGCGTATACGTGTCAAAAAATATCCTGTTGTTGGCTTATGCCTTATGATTTCTTTCCGGCGGATTAGTACCAATCTTCCCGCTTTAGTGTCGATACGTATTACGAGTGTTAAATAATAAACAAATAACAGGGATAAAATAACGGTATGTGCAATCAAACAGTGCCGGAATTATAAAATTATTTGTTTTTTATTTACCAAATTACGACATATTTTATCAGTGTTGCCTGCTTCTTTTTTTCCTTTTCTTATCTCCATTTTTTATGGGTATATTAGTTGGTTTATGTATATTTATTACATTTATTTAATTTTATTGACGTATTTTACCAAAAAAGGTGGAGATTTTCAATTAGTCTGCATTTTTGAAATAAAACTTCTATACGCGCGATTGACATGGGGAGTAAGCTGGCGAGAGCGTTACAAAAAAGCACACATTGGGCGAGGCCAATAGAAGTTACCATTCAAATTCTCTTCCTTAGGCCACCGGCTACTTACAAACCGCACGTAATGCGACAGCTATCACTTAAAACCGGTATCGTGAAAGCGAGAGGTACATCTCCGGTCGTGCCGGCCCAATGCGGCTGCATGGCACTACCTCTTATTAAACATGATTATTTGTAATTAAAATTTTATATCTATATGTGATTTCAAACTGTCTAAAATGTTAAATAAGTGTTTTAATACTAATTTAATAAACCTAATTCATTTATTACAATATTCACACACATTTTTTTATTTATTTAAGAAAGTAATTACTTAATAAAATATTCTAAAACTTTAATATTACATACAATCACCTAAAATTATCATATTATATAGTATATTTTTTATGTGGTTTATGGGAGATTTTTACATAGCTGGTATTATTATTCACGCACACAGAGACAAAGATGCACAGTGTAAAACAACGCTTGCACGCACACTTGCACACAATTAATGTTGACTCGTATTCTTTTTTTGATTGTAGGGCGACGCTCCATCTTAACATTACATAATCAAAGATTATGAGAAACATTCACGTAATTGATTAATAAATGCTGTCAATATTATAATGTTACTTACAATTGGTGATATAGAAAAATGTGAACTCTGAAAGAACAACTCTTTATCTGCTACCAAATCATGTATTTCGTCATAGAAAATTCTAGCATAGACTCTTTCATGTTCATCGCTACTCAATATGTCGTAATGGACGAGTTTGTTGGCTTTTTTGGATTCAACGTCTTTAAACTCGTAAAACAATGTTGCCAATTTCACTTTATCTAGAAAATCTAGAGAAACATTTTTTATTCACAACTATCATTCCAATATACAATTGCCAATTCAAGGTCTACATTTTCTTACCGTGATATACGCAATCGTTTTTCATGCAAGCATATGTTAACAGATGGTCAGACTTGTTGTATATTTTCAGTGTCTGTTGCCGCGCCATTGTATTGTATGTGTCCAAAAATCTTACAGTTTGTTTTTCTACTTCTATATCGACAACATGAGTTGAACCAATTAGGTTTATGCAAAAAATTTCACCTGGAATATTAACTAATATTAAAATCGGTAGACATAGTTTTATAGGCTTTTCTGAGTTAATAATTACATTTATGAGCCTAAATTCTAAAAAAGTAAAATTATTTATTTATTTAAATTTCTTATTCAAAAATGATTTGTCCGTTCCATTAACATTTGAATTTTGTATTAAGTATCATAGTTTCGAAATATGTCTTCAAAAAGCCTTGAGTATAAATATCAATATCTCTAAATCTGCTGTAAAATAATATCCCAAAAGCCCACGAGCGCCAGATTCGTCATTTTATAAAAGCTAAAATTCTCTGCACATATCCTCAACACAGATAAGAATTGTCAATCAATATAGAGCTTGGATCGTGGTTACCTTAGCAGATATTAATATTATACTTAAATTACTGATTTTTTTAAATAGCAACAAAATTTGTATTAAAGAATCTTATCATTCATTATGTCTTTAATAACTAGATCTTTATACTTTAAGTGCGTAAGCTCGCTCATTAAATGTCTTCAGCCATATTCGCAATTATACTTTTAATCCCCATAAAGTATTAGGTATTAATAAATTATAATTATACTTTCTACACGAGACCGGCGTGAAGTGACAGATGTGCTGTCGCGTTTCGTGCGGTGTGTAAGTAGCCGGTGGCCCATGGAGGTGGAAGGAGAAAGGGGGGCAGCGTATCTGTATAGTCTCTA
>LUGF01039324.1:42368-56739 GCA_001625245.1 Calycopis cecrops
CGCTTACACGAGACCGGCGTGAAGTGACAGATGTGCTGTCGCGTTTCGTGCGGTGTGTAAGTAGCCGGTGGCCCATGGAGGTGGAAGGAGAAAGGGGGGCAGCGTATCTGTATAGTCTCTATGCAGATGTCTATGGGCGTCGGTAGTCATGAAAATGGCTACAACTGCTCGTTTGCCCTCACCATAAAAAAAAAAAAAGTTATATGTTTGATACTTTAGCGTTTGTTAGACATTGTAATTACTTTACTGGTTTTAATCAGGTACTATGGAGGATTGTGTATCGAATTAATGAGAAAAGGTGGATACGCAATAAGAGGGAAAAGTTTTCCAGAGGTAAACCGGTAACCAGCAACCAGCTTTTTTGCCATACGTTAAAGGGATGACGGACAAAATTGGCAAACCTAGCCATAAAAACCATTTTTGTTCCGCCGTCTAAAGTAGCGCACCTATTACGCACACCGAAGGATGTGTTTCCCTTGCAGACTGCCGGGGTTTACCAAATTAACTGCAGTTGTGGAAGTTCGTACGTCGGCCAAACAAAACGCACAATCGCCGAGAGGATTAAGGAGCATATAGCTGCTGTTAAAACCTCCA
The DNA here is from genome assembly GCA_001625245.1 of Calycopis cecrops. Lineage (NCBI taxonomy): Eukaryota > Metazoa > Arthropoda > Insecta > Lepidoptera > Lycaenidae > Calycopis > Calycopis cecrops. The sequence continues at coordinate 42,963 of LUGF01039324.1, forward strand.
AACGAATAAATCCGCCATGGCAGAACACCTTTTAAATACCGGTACCAATCACTGGATACAGTTCCATAAACCCAAAATCCTCTCCACCGACCGTCCGCGTCAGTACTATTCAAAGCTGGTCCGGGAAGCTATAGAAATTAAAAAGAATAAAACTTTCAATCGGGAGGATAGTTTTAAATTATCCGCATCATGGAACCCAGTGCTCAACAAAATTAAGCCTCGGGATTTACCATCGGATCAATCTGCGGATACAGTGGGTTGTGTGTGCCGCGGTGTTTTGAACATTTAACATGAATCGGACAAAGTGAGGGTGAATACACCTATTACTCATTTATAATAGGGGCAGTTGTTTGCATCAATTCACGTCACAGCAGCTGTCATCACTTCACATCAGTCGGCTCGGGACCACGGCTGGTGTAACCCTGTCGAAACGTCGAGCAAAGGTATATATTTTGGACTTTATTTTACCGTGTTAAAATCCTTAAAGTAATTACATTATATATACCTACAGGGTGGGTAATAAATCATCAAACAGGCCGATAGTTGGGGTTATTTGCAGTAAAAAAATTCTCTATGGTAAAGCTCTCACGATCACCTTAAAAGTTATGACTATTTGGGTGTGTTTTTAAGATTTGTGATAAATAGGAAAGACAGTAAAACGGGTACCTATTTTAAAACAATTAATGGTGTTTAGTTGCTTCTAGGAAATCGATCATCACTACAAAAAAGGTTTCATGATAGTAGGTACCGTGATTTATTATTGGGGAGCTCTCAAAAAAAGGAGGGAATTACTTCAGTTGCCGGATAGTTTTAGTGGTTTCTACATCTTGCCAGACGCATTGACAATTTTTTATTGTGTATATTGTTGAAGTGCCTATTTTTTTTGTTATTATCCAGTGTTACCAAAGCTATTGCTATTTAAAATAATTAGGCACTTCTACTATAATTAAAGTTCAAGGGTGTCTGGCAAAGGGTTGCAACCATCGTAAGTGTCCGGCAATATATGACATGATTTTTCATATTATTACAAAGAAAATATGAAAAAATTAAGCTTTATAATTTCACGAAACTAATGAACAATTTCATAGAGCTTGACAGCTATTATCTGCTCAAGTAACCACGACCATTTGCCGACAGTTCTTACCTGTGTCGGGGACATGCGCGTGCGCAGAGAAACTTCAGCTTTTATAAAATGACGAAAGTCTGGCACTCGCTGGCTCTTTCTCTTTAAGATCATTTTAACTTGTTTATTAGCGAGTTTATTAGTAAAATAAGATGATCTAGGGGCACGGCAGTGGCCCCGCCAAGTCGGGCAAAAAGCGGCGCGGCAAACATTTCAGGACCATTCGTTTCTTAAAGATACTCTCCTAAATCATCCCACATCTATTCGGAAGGACTTTGGTAAGAAATCAGGCTGCTGGCCTGGTTGTGCTATATGGTTTGATACATACTAAACAATCGAAACATGCGATGGCGAAGCCGATATATTATTTATTTAAGACGTCAAAGAATTTTAATATTGAAATAATAATAATTTACGCAATACCCTAAGACAGAAGGTCCCTTACGTAGAGACTAAATAAATTAACCGACTTGGTATAATATGGATCACCACTTTTTACGGTAGAAAAGCTAAGCTGCGAGACTTGGTTTTTTTACAGGATGTTCTTGATGGCATCCTATTTACCTAAATAACAAGGAATTTTATTTTTATATAGTATAAGAGGAGGCAAACGAGCAGCCGGAGCATTTTGATGACTACCGAGGCCCATGGACATGATAGTTAAGCACGTGCGTTGTCTTCTTTCCTCTCCTCTTAAATGAGCCACCGGATTCCTACAAACTGCATGCATAGCTGGCATTTTACGACGTCATCGTGTGAGCAAGGTACCTCCGCAGTAGCGTCGGCCAAATTTCTCTACAATGTAGCATTACAATATCTCTTATTAAAAAGGGACTAAATTGATTTTGAAACTATTTCTAACGTTCAGCATATTCGTAGAATATTCAAACGGCGAGTATAACCAACGCGTCGTTAACACAGAAACCAAGAATGTGAACGCACCGATTTATATTTAACTAAACTAAATTCTAGACAGCTAATGTACGAGCCCACGGAGGTTCGAGATGTTTACTTCGCGCGAGCATCTACGACCGTTTTAACAAAATAAATTTGTTGCTTTTTTCTTATTTTAATTTTGCTTTTCTTCGAGTTATAATATAAATTTTAACCGCGTTTAATTTCTAAGAAATCCATGTAAACTTCAACACCCTATTCCACTCCCTTAGGGGTTGAATTTCTAAAAATCCTAATGCTGGATACGTATGACTATGCCGTAACATCTACCTGCATGCCAAATTTCAGCCCGATCCGTCCAGTGGTTTTGTCTGTGCGTTGATAGATCACTATTAGTCAAGTCAATTTTTAGTTTTATAATATACTTAATCTGGCCATAAATACTGTTACAATCAAAAATAAAAAAATATCACATTTGAATTTGGAATCTGTTGGTTTGGTATTAGACAAATATTTGTGGACCGGGCTATTAATAGTACAATGAGACTTCCTTTGTTTGTGACAGAGAAAGATCTGTAGTACGTACCTACACTGACAGAGAAAGATATGGTAACACGTAGTGTTAGTACGAAAAAGGTGATCAAAGCAGTAAGGGAAAGAATTCGAAGAATCCTGTCCAAAAGAAAAGATTTAATATCTGGAAATAAGGATAGCACCTAGAACCATGTCGAGTATTTTAAAAAATGACTTAGGACTTGCAGTCTATAAGAGACGCACTGGTCATTTCTTAAATGATAAATTAAAGATGAATAGGTTGGTAAAATCTAAACAACTACTGAAGCGGTACGCAACGGGAGGTCACAGAAAAAAATTGTTTACGGATGAGGAAATTTTTACAATTGAGCAACATTTTAACAAAAAAAATTACCGTATTTATGCTCAAAGCTCTAAGAAAGCTTCCCAATTAGTCGACAGAGTGCAATGTGCGCCATATTTTTGTGAAAAAGGTATCAAAACATCGTCACGAGTGTATCAAGATACCATTCTTGACAAGGTAGGTAAGCCCCATAATAACACCATGTTCAATAACCAAGTATGATCCTTCCAGCAAGACTCGGTGCCGGGTCATTAAGCTCGGTCCACGCAATATTGGTTGGTAGCGAACATATCGGACTTCGGAGCTGAAAACTGGCCGTCGTGTAGTCCCGATCTTAATCCACTGGATTATGATTTATGGTCAGTTTTAGGAGAATACAGCTGGCTCTAAGTGCCATGATAATTTGGAGTCCTTAAAGTATCCATACGATTGGCTGTGAAAAATTTGACCATGGAAAGAGTGCATGCTTCTATTGATAACTGGCCTCAACGTTTAAAGGCATGTATTGCATCCATTGGAAACCCCATCGAATAAGCTATTTTTGTAATTCTAGACGTTAAAAAATTAATTTCTGTATTTCTATTTTGAATAAAAACTTTTTCATTTTATTTATATTTTTGATTGTTTTATATTTGTTTATTAAACTTACACACTGTAAAGTAATAAATGTTATTTACATTTAAAAAAATATTATTTTTCTTTATAACAGAACTTATGGCTAGACTATGTATAAATTAGGTATTATATTAAGTTTGTTCTTTTACTATACCTGGATTGTCCTTTGAAGAGGAGTCAGCTAGACATTATTGTGGCTATATTATAGTTTTTTGTTTAAACTAAAAGCATCTCCTATTCGTTTTACTTACGGAATTTAGTGTTAAATTTAATCAAAATCGTATGTATATTATGTAATATAACATTATAACTTATTACCCGTCTCCAATGTAGCGTTGAGTTTCCCTTTTGTTTCACCCAAATTCATGGTCTTAAAACCAAACCGCATGTCTATCAATTCGTTGGGATTTAGAAATATTGACTTGGGTCGTACCGAAAATGGGCTGTAACGTAGTAAATAGTATTAAATCATATCGCCAAGGATATCTATACAATATCATACTTAATCATCATCTTCTAAAAGTGACATTCAGATTTAACTGAAAATGAACTAAACGCTCTTGGAGATCATATCACAAAGGCTAATTAATTATTATTGTCGATATTTCTTCTCGATAAACTATTGAACTCAACGATTGCCTCTCCTGTTTGCCGTCCTTAATCAGAAGCCAGGCTACTGCTAGATATACGCCTCCTGCATATAGACCCCCAACTTGCAGTCACAAGCTTCTTGCATCTAAGGGCTCTCCGCAGATTTGCACCTGATGCGGTGGCTCCTCGAGAATCCTTCTCCCCACTAACTTAATATACTTAATATTAAAATGACTAGCTGCGCCCCGGATATTCAATCAAGTAACTTTAAATTCCGTAAAAATTTCGGAATTTAAATTTGATATTTTTTACGACCGATTTAAATACGCCGCACACTTATCAACTCGGAAAGGGATCGTAACCGTATCACCTCGAGTGCCGATCAGTATTCTTTGCATGAAACTTCATACTGCAACGCACACTAATGGGAAACGTAACGTAATCGTATCGTTTTCGCTTTTCTAGGCGAGGCGTTTACGATACCTTTCCGAGTTGATAAGTGTGCGGCGATAATTAATTTCGGGCGTAACAAATAAACTTATAACTGACTGTTATATAAATTTATATTAGAAGTGATGATCCCTTACAACAACGTTAATCAATAATTATTATTGTCCATAAAGCACATATAAAATGGATAGTTTATAGTAAGGCCTTATGGCTACTATTGAAACTAGACAAAATCTTTGTTATTTTCAACTTAATGAATTTAAATTTTTAAACTACTTACGATTTTGATATAAATGAGGCACCTGCAGGTACCACGCCAATATTTCGAATCAGTACCGTCGCATAACTATCAACTTTAAGAGGTCCTGGGGGGATGATCACTTGATCCGGAAAATGTAGCATGGGTCTAGCACCAATCGCTGAAAGATAACAAAAAATATGGAGATCACTGATGATAAGTAATTTTGGGCGTTTCATTTTGTAAGGGAAAAAATATGATTCAAAATATTTCCAGACATCGCGCGCCCCCCGGTACTCAGAGATATCTATACTAATTACTAATAATAATATAAAGCTAAAGAATGTTTGTGTTTTTTTTTTGACGCGCTAATCTCAAGAACTACTGGTCCGATTTGAAAAATTCTTTCAGTATTAGTTAGTCCATTTAGTTAGGAAGGCATAGGCTACGATATAACCGACTGCTGCAAAAAAAAAGGATTCACGTAAACGAAAATAATTAATGTTGAAAACATTATAAATATTAACGTAGGTCTTCATTATGCAATAAGGTATGACGTAACCGTAATAACCGTTATAAAGATACTCTTCTTTAGATCGCTTGGTGACAACTTGTCTATGATGCTCGCCCACCTTTAACAACAATTATTTTGGCTGTTCGTTCCTGACTGATTCATTAAACTTTACATTCAAAGCAATTCCTCTCTGCAGTATAATTGACCACCGACATATTCTGTTATGTCGTGAATTCCAAATAAGTCTAACTTCAAAAACTAAATTGTTACCCTCTAAACGCTATAAATCCTTTTTTTCTCAGGTTTGGAATCTAAATCTTAAACCCTAATGCCATCCAAAAAAAGCCCATCCGACGTTTGCTTCTGACAAACCTCAAAGATTTGTAATACGGCCGTATTACGGCCGAAACGTCGAGAGTCGAGGTAAATACTTCGATTTTATAACGCGATTAAGTCCCGTTTTTAGTATACAAATATGAATACAAATCGTGAAAGCTTAAAACAACATAAATACCAAAGATGCCTCTTAGCAACTATGTGAGAGTACTTTTCTTCAAGTCGGGGTATGGTGAAGAAAATATAAATTTTCTACAGGAGTACGGTCCTTTACTATAAACATTTTCATATTTTTTTATAATAAACGACAAGAAATGGTTTTAATTAACAATTATTTTTCTAGTCACCGTTATCCAGTCCAGATCCTGATGTCATCCTTATTTTAATCTTTCACACTAAGAATATATTTCAAATGAAAATAGCAAATCTTATATTTTTTATGTGATCTAGCATTTGCCTCATTTGATTATTTTGTGCAATTTCGAATGGTTGGTATTAAAAGTATAAACATTTTTCGACGCAAATATAAATATATAATATTTGACTAACCAATAAGAGGTATTACATATTCGTCTACATCGGTATAGAATGTAACTCGGTGAGTTAAATCCTCAATTTTATTTGAATGGAAGGTGATAGAAAATGTTACGCTCATCCCAGGCGCTAGTCTAAACGGAAGCTTTCCGCCCACCGCTTTGATGAAGAAATTCGACGACTCACTAAAATCCATACTTAGATGTGTCAGGTTCTAAAACAAATTACAATATTTTTTTTTAATCTTAATAGATTTTTACTATCTTAATGGTTTTATGATAATCACATGATCACCGACCGTCAGAAACAGCAAGATGAATTCTACTACAGCCACATGCTTATAGACCATGCCTTTTTTATGTAAGAATAATACCTAGGAGCCCGGGTGTCCCCTAAACCTATATGGGACTTGACATAAGTGCACGCAGGTGCGAGTCGCTATAATTGGAGGGTCCAGGATCCGCAGACAACAGAAACCCTTCAGCGACAAGATGGCAACGGCGAAAAGGCGAGACTACTCCTTAGAGACTGTCGGCAGCCTGTGAACAGTCCCTACTACGTCGTCGGAACCGTGCAGTGAGGCCATCTTGAGGCCTGGCAGTCCTCCAAAGGACCTCCCCACCAATGCGTCCGAATCGGACCTTCGCCAGTCGTCCCAATCCACGCCGCCGTCTAATGATCTCAGCTGGGCTTCTGTTAGCCCGGCCTCTCCCCCTAGGCCTGTCCGGTGTGGGAAGCTCTGTCCGGCATAGCCTTAGGGATTACAGAGGCATGCAAGTCCCCATACCACGGCAAGGTGGCATCTTTGGCGGGAAACCCTAAATACCATACCTTCTTAGTACCTACTATATTTAAAAAAATATTATTAACAAAAAGTTTTAAGATACATTTGTACATAAAGTATGCATACTAAACTTTCTTCCAACACCTTAGAAATATTTCCATAGAATATATTAGCGGCGATCATCGAATCTATCCAATTAAAACAAAAATACCTTCGGAATGAAGTGGTAAAATACCATAAATATAATATTTATAGTTAGGTAAAAAGTATTAATAAATTGAGAATAACAATTTCTTTCCGGTTTTAACGAATCAAATGTTGAACGCATCTCGTTGCAATATACGTACCTTTATTTCATATTCATGTATCTTAACCAAAACTTTTTAGAACAATGTTTATATGTTACCTTGCTTATATTTCTTACAGAAAACTTTGTAACAACTTTTTCGTTCGCCTTGTAGTTCTGAAATAGTATAAGTTTCGGAGCAAATGATAATACTACTCTGCTTTTATCCTTGCCAACAAAATTGTCTACTTCAATATTGTGTAGAGTCTTTAGCCGCTCTGTGACGTCCATCTTCATTTCCTTCTCATATTCCGATGGTATAATCTGAAAAAAATGTAAATGAATACCTTTTATTTTTTGACGATAAGCGACGTTATGATAGCGTTGTTTGCAGATCAACCTATGTAGGAGTATATACCTAAGTAAATAGTGATTGAACCCAGAGTCAATGTGGGGCCCCAATAACAAAACTGCTAGATGAATAATGTAATAGTTAAGTGTGTACAGTCAACGCCAAAAGTGTATAAACAGATTTACAAAAAATACTGAAAAAACTTAACGCTAAATTAGAGTATGTAACACTACTAGTAACATTAACTTCAGAAGCTCTCCAAAAATTAATTTCTAAAGTTGAAAAGGCTAAGCATTAAATACAATATTTTTAATTTTGACCTATAATTGTGTTCATTCTATTTTATATAGAATTTTGTATTCTAAGCTGTTATGCATTTTTGTAGTTCGGGTTCTACACAGCGAATCGACATTGACTGTACAAGAGACTTATCCCCTCCCCCCCTTCTTGAGTCGATATCCTCATTACTGAGGGTCGTGACACCCTTGCTGGGCTGTAATTCTCTTCTTCACAATATTCGCCATGTGGTTATGTCCTCGGCAGCGTGGAGAGCGTCGTGCAGCTTAGAGTTTAACACAGAGCGAATCTGGTCAGACCCTCTTGTGGGAATACGACCTCTTGGGCGCTTGCCTTCCAATTTACCCACTTATCCACAGGTACGAAAAATCTTTTAATTTTAACACGTACTTGTTTCTCTTGCCACGTGTACCTACCTAGACAATAGGACGTAGTGACAATGAGACAGACCTTAAAAATAAATGCGCTTTGGTCGCGCCAACGGATGCACCAATATCTAAACTTTAATATCATCATCGTCAGCACTAAATGCTGATGACGTGCAACGTGTGACAGCTTGACAGAATTCGTTCTTACTTTTTGAATATTAATTATCTAATAAAATCCTATTTTGCTAATTAGGTTTTGTCCTTTCACGCCCAAGGAGGATATTATTTTATTGCCCTATGATGCCCTATGTTCCGGATGCCGATTGAAATTTAGATACTATTTCATCTATGTATTTTCATTACCTACCTCATTCTGAGTATCCACAAACTTCTTATTTGCAAGCAAATGATACAAAGATGCCGTGAAATATCCACGTTGCTTAAATTCCTCCAACAATTCCATTATTTATATCTAGAATAAACAACAGCTTGAGGCGTATATTTATTTTACTCGTAGCTTAGCGACATATTTGTCAAAATTCAAATAAAGAATGAACACAGATAAATATTTTTTAACGCAATAGTAGATAATGAACAGGGGTACAGACAGGGTTTGCATGCAGTTCTGAATGTCTCTCTCAACGTGGAAGTAACATCCACGTTGAGAGGTAAGAGACTCGGTAAGAGGTAGTGCCACACTGCATGCTTGCATGCAGTCGAATTGGGCCGGCACGACCGGGGAGGTACCTCTCGCTTACACGAGACTGGCGTAAAGTGACAGCTGTGCTGTCGCGTTTCGTGCGGTGTGTAAGTAGTCGGTGGTCCATGGAGGTGGGAGGAGAAAGGAGGGCAGCGCATCTGTATAGCCTCTATGCGGATGTTTGTGGGCGTCGGTAGTCATTAAAATGGCTCCGGCTATACTACTAAATAAAATAAGTAAAAATCTTTATAAAACAGACACTACGAGTTTTTAATTTAAGTATTTTGTGCATGCGTTTTACGGCATAATATGTGTCTCATGTTATAAAAATAATTACTCAATTAGAATTACATACTTTATAAACACAATAAAAACTAAATATATTTATAGTATTTGGCTTGTATTTGGTTATGTTCTTAATATTCAATTCCCTTAAATTTTCCCTTATTTTACTATTACAATTAATTGGATGACTATTTTGTGTATCTAGTTATAACATAAATTATGCAAGGTGTTGAACACAACGCGTGCGAGAGGACACATCGGCCATCGATGAAGTGCGGAAATAGCATCGTGAAGTAATTTTAGTAGAATCAGGGCAACGCGGCCGCGGATAGAAATAGAGGCGCAACGTACGCGTCTGCAGAACGCTGTCAATTTCATCCGGATAGGGCGCACGATTAGCCGGCCGCGGCGAGAGTCAAAAGTTGCACCCCAGGGTGCCGTGACCATTGAGTGCAGTGCCGGGCACCTGCGAGAAGTGCACAGACATAAATATAATCAAGTGAACATGAAGTTATCTTCTGATTGTGGCATCTGATTGAACGCTCTCTGCAAAGGCAAGTTCTTATAAATTTGTTTTGATAGTTTGATTTAACAGAGAGAATTAGTTTACTATTCATTTTATGTTCTATATAATGTACGGTGTAGAAGTAAGTAAATGCTTTCGATATTTTGGGATATGAGAGGCGGAATTAAATGGGTCGACGCGACGTGGCAACGCCCGCCCAATCCCGGTCACAGCCACTTTATTCTAACATTATAATAAATAATCTTTGAAACATCCAATAGAAAATTTATCTTGCTTTGTCTTTAATATATTGGAAATAATTGCATTATATATAATACTTATTATATTACCTACACATAGAATCAAGTAAAGTAGTAAAACAATATTTTCGGTACATAATAGTTAGTTTCCTAGATATTCAAATATAAGTGCCCAATTAGTTTAACGCTTTTGCTGTACTTTTTCCGCAGTTTCATTACAAGTTTGGTTACCAAACTATATACAGACAGAGAAATATAGATATATCTAGCTATCGGTAGTGCCTTAAAAATATTGAAATATTAATGACAAGTTCTTATAACTACGATAATATAGTTTATTTGCATTTTTGCGGATTGCCGATCAGATGCACATTCTCTAACGCCATATTTTACCATTGACTTTTATCCATATCCAACGCCAAAGAACGCTTTACGCTTTAGGAACTCTACCAGTACGTATCTAGCCCAGGCTAGAGGTCCATATTCTACTCCCTACCAATGTTACTAATGCGAAAATGTGCTGCTATGTTTCTACAAAGAATAATTTGACGCAAAAACTAATGAACAGAAGCACGCGAAATTTTTACTTAAAAAAGATGTTCATTACAATCTTGATATAATATGGAATAACTTTTAATCCCGATAAATGATAGATGGAAGTGGAAAAAATGTACATCAAATCGCTGTGCGCATCTGTTACCATAAGCTTATTTATATTTTATAAATATTTTTATAGCATCGGGGGACAAACGAGCGGTCGGGCCCTTCAATTCGACTTCAGACGCCCATAAATAACTTATTTTAAAGTTAAAGAGACTATTCATATATCCTGCCCTCCTTTCTCCTTCCCTTAAATTCCTTTCATTAAATAAATAACATTTGATGTTCGTTCTGTCGTTCAGAAATTAAATAAAACTTAAAATTGAAATTAGGTTATATTTTAATTATCTATCAAATTATTTTTAAGCTTAGGAAAGATTTCATAAATCTTAAGATTTATCGCAAATAAAATTTCTGAACGCAATGATAATTTTTGACATTTGACAACAAACAAATATGTCGATCGATTCGCTTAGATAAAGAATAATATACTATATTTTAGTATACTATTCTTTATACTATATTTTAGTACACTATTCTTTATCTAAGATCGATTCGTCTTAGACTTAGATAAAGTATAGTTATAACTGGGCGTGGTCTTAAAACGCGTCGCCTGAATTTAAGGATTGAATTGGGAGAGCTAGGGAGGGCTCATCTAAGTTGGAAGCATGCAGTGAGTTGTTACTACTACGTATAGGGAAGCTCTGCCCAGCCAAAAATTTGTTGCATCGTGATGACAACGATGGTTTGTCCTCGTAGACAGAGAAAATTATAGACGAAGGCTTAGCGTGGCCACATGAGATAGCAGTACTCAACACAATGTGTTGGCATTACAAGAAAAGTTCCCCACATTAAATTCTTTATTATTTTCTAGCAGTTTCAAAATTGTTCAATAGGGGGTTAATAATTAAGAAAGACTTTTAATAAAAAAAAATAAATAATAAAAAAATAAAATATTTTATTTATTGCCTCATAAATAAGGCGAATTTATTAGGCATATTTCGTATTTTTACTACGGTCTCAATTAGGCTCCACCTCGATTCGTTATTATCCGAGATTTTATTTAGGATTCGGTTATAGTTACGGGTATTTTTTTATATCGGATATCTGATAGTTTCGGTTACAATTACGGAGATTCCTAACATCCCTGATATAGGCTTTCGATTCGATAGTATAAGGGGGCAAATGAGCAGTCGGAGTCATTTTCATGACTACCGATTCCCATGGACATCCGCATAAAGCTTATACAGATGCGTTGCTCTCCTGTTCAAAATTTGTTTCTCTACAATTTCTTTTTCTCTACATTCATTCGGTAAAACTTGGAATATAGATGATAATATTTTGAATATGTCGCGTTTTTCAGGATTAATTTCTAAAATATCGATCCTAAAAGAAAAATTGTATTTGTAATTTGTAGAGAATCAAATTTCCTACAATTTTTATCTTCACGATTTTAATGTAAAAGTAAAAATGGCCGAGTTATTGAAGAAAAACAGATCTTTTTATATTTATCCATTTTTCGAATTTATGTAGGAGCCTGATCCGGTCTACACTTTGAATTTACACTCCCAATGACCTCCCGGGGGACCTAGGAAAAAGAAATCCAAGAACTGACTATAAAAGAAATCAAAGAAATAAAAATAAATTTAAAGAGATCGGTATACGACTGTTTGTTCTCTATATATTTTGGATAATGTCTTGTATTTAAGAAAGAACATTAGTAAATTCAGTACTAAAAATGATAATCATAATAGGAATACTAGAAACAGGCATAAATTAGATATACCATTTCATAGACTTAGTAAAGTAAAGAATTCCTTTCGGGGGCAAAGCATACGCCACTACAATAGGATACCAGAAAGCGACTAAATCTTTCGATTAATAAATTTTAAAAAGTTTTTAAAGAGCGTTTGTGTGGTTAGGCATACTATAAGGTAACAGGTTTTAAGACAGGTACCACATCTTGGGATTAGTACCCTCTTCCCAGGCTGTTTCTGTACCTTAATTATTGTATATTCATAAATTGTATATCATTTACAATATGAAAATGTATTTGTATATTATATGTTTTACTTTTATATTTCATCACATCTTGAGAACCCGATGAGTTTGTTTCGCAGGTTCTTTTTAGGACAGGGTTGAACCGTGCGGTAAGATATAATTGTTGACGTTCAAAAAGTAATTATTGTGATTCTATTTTGAATAAAAACTTTTTAATTTTCATTTAATTAATTAATTATTCACTGGAACAATTAGTCTTCATATTTTCTTCTTCTTCTAAGCGAACACATGATGACGTCCTACTTGTTGTCATCTTCAGAAAAATTATTAATACGTTTAGATTATACAGAACGATGAAAGTTTTTACATAATAAGTAATACCTAAGTATTTACAGAGAGGACACTGATTTTGACAGTCATCCTTTGTAATTTCGTTTGATCTATTACTTTATACTACTTATATTTGAATTTCCTGAAAATAATTTATATTGAGTTTTTTTAAGTTACATCTTGCACCTATCCATTTATTATTTATGTGCATTAAATAATGATATACCAGTAATGGCACCGTATTAGGGAGAAATTGTGTTGTTGATTGAATCCATTTTTTTCGCAAAATTTAGCATTTGGAAACATGAAACATACTTAATATTATACCTATATTTTTCCTAAAGATGTATAATATCAATAAATTTACCCACAATTGGGTGATAATATGATCTCTGAAATTGACAACACCGAGGCAAAATAAATTGTAAATTATTAATTATCAAATTAAAGTAAAAATACTATGTATTGGAATGTTTGCGTATCTAAAATATAGAATTTTAAAGTTTGATTTATATCATAATAGCGGGAGCCAAAACTAAGGGCTAAGCGTTGTTATAATAGAGTGTACTTAATACATAGATAAACATTCATATGACCAAGGCGAAATTCGAACCCGCGCACTCCTGGCGCCGCATACTCCACTTATTGGTCTGGTCGTCAAAGTATACTAATAAAATATATACAAATAAAACATGGCAACAGTAATATCATCAGATATCATTATATTATATTTTATTTATATTACATATAATAAATCCTAAATAATAATCCAAATAGAGCGTTCAGAGTGAACCATATTTCGATCCTAAATTTGTATCGATGACAATTATAAGTCAT
>LUGF01039324.1:57264-72587 GCA_001625245.1 Calycopis cecrops
AACGATGTCACTTCACGGCTGTATTATGAGAGCGAGGGGTACTCCCCAGGTACTTCTAGCCAGATTTGGCTGCAATGCAGCAATGGCACTAACTCTTACAAAAAAGGATTTAGTTTCACGAACAAAACTTTTTGTATGAACCCTTTGATTTTTTTGTACGACTACAACGAAAAATATTAATGAGTGTAATGTGTCCTGTCCATTCTTTCTAAGGTCTATGAATAGCGATCATCAAAATAATTATTCTATAACCAAGCATCAAATACATTGTGCCAATAAATGACGTAAATTTAGCGCCATCTATGAAAAAAATTGGCGCATTTGATCTGCAACATCATATTAGTTTGCGGATTTGCCGTATGTCCAAAGAGTGGCGCTCAATTATTGAATGTTTAAATTATATTTAGTGGGCGTGGCTTAAACTTCATTTTCCCAAGGTCATTCACAATATTCAGCGCCTTAAGGTACCTCAATGGCGGCCCAAATACATATAGGTAGGTAGGTAAATATCAGTGCTATATCCTACCTATTAAAAATAATATGAATAATTTTAGAGCCTCTATTTATTTTGTATTCATAGCAGCAATAAATCATTGTAATACGTAGAGAGTGTTTTTAGTAAAGCTATGATCACCAATAATCACATGTAGATCCAGGTCATCAACTCAAATTAGGATTAAAGATTTTAGAAGTTTAACATAGTGTTATTCGTGCAGAATTTTAAATGACTATGATATAAAAATTAAAACTACTCTTTTTTGGATGGACCTCTTACAGAGACTTCTCTTCAGGCTTAGGGAGACGATAGTGGGACACAATGGGAACAAGATGCACCGGATATGTTTTGTGGACGTAACCTATTAACGCTATTTTTAGGACCAAGGGCGGGGACGCCCCTTCCTTCCCCACAATTACCAAATGAGGCGGCTCGCGCTCGGTGCCGATACGTGGTCGGACCGAATTTAGGACTAATGAACTCGTAGCATATTGGGCTGTCAAGAGGAGGCTGGCCCCCTTCCCCCCGCCCCCTCAAAAAGTGGGGACTTTGACGCGCACGGGAGTCGGTAAAATCAACCGTTATGTTCGCTGCAACTGTACCACTCATACGGAACTAAATAATGCTTGTATGTTCACTTTCCAGGTCACCCGCTCGATGCTGGCGCCTCTTGCGGGCTGTGCGGAGGCCTCGGAGCCCGTGTGCGCTGCACTGAGTGCGGGCGCAGGGCTCTGTGCGCCTCCTGCGACGACATGTACCATCGGCACCCGAAACGGAGACACCACCAGCGGCAGGTGAGTAAGATATGTATATGAGAGAGACAGTATTACTACTGTATCTGTCACTGCTGAATAACTTTTTCATTGGACGCCAAGTCGACCAATATCATAATTATATTTGTGATGTGATATGATATTTGTGTCCACTATAAGTAATTATTATTAATTATATGTAAGTAAGTATTCGTAAACATCACATCATCATCACACATATTCGTTTAAAAAATCGTCTCTCTAGATTTTAATCACACGCCGACACTGAACATTTTCCTGAAAACGTTAAAACATAATATGTATAAGCAATGATAAATTATGAATTGGCTATACAATATGCGATGGACAAGCTCACTCAGTAAGAGGTAGATACATTATTCACATATTATATCTAACATATTGTGCAGTTGTTATCTCCAAGTCAATGTATACGCCTCTACAATAAGATCCCAGAAAGCGTTCAAAAACTCTCAATCAACAAATTTAAAAAAGTAGTTAAGGAACGCTTGTGTGGTAAGGGATATTAGAAAGTAATAGACTTTATGACAGATACCACACCTTGGGAATAGTACCCTCCTCCCAGGCTACTTCTATACAAAAATAAGTGTAAATTATATTTTTTAATGTATATAAATGAAGAATGTATAATGAAGAAATTAATGAAGCCCGCTGAGTTTGTTCTTCGCAGGACAGGGCTAGGGTTGAACCGGTGGTAGATGGTAATTTTTGACGTTCAAAAAGCAATTTTTTAAATTATATTTTGAATAAAAATAATTATTTTGATTTTGATTTTTATTTTCAAATCTCACTAACTCGTCAAAATGCGAAGGTGGAACCATTATTTCACACCACATGTTTCAACTTTTCCATTTTAGCTAGTGTTACGTGTGAAATCGATAGATCTAATTAATTAATTGAGACTAAAGATTATCAAAAATAAAATGGATGATTAGAATATTTTGATTTTATGAGTTCATTGCTGTCATGTGTTTAAAAATATTCGTGTCGACGCTCGTGGCTGAACAGAGAATAAATAGGAAGTCCTAAATAAATTTTAACATCGCCAAAATATTGGCACACTGCCTAAAATTACTTGTCAACAAAGTGGTACATTAATTAACAAAGAAGTGTTAATATTAAACTATCATAGAATTGTAACACCAAGACTTGCATACTTTTTATTATTGTAAGAGGTCGAAGAGCTAGCCCAGTGGTGCCAGCCGATTCAAATGTAATGCAGCAATGGCACTTCCTCTTAGAGTTATTTCAGTTATTAACCGTTTTAGTACATAGAAGATGATGAAATTTATTGTTATGTTATGTTATAAACTACAAATAATTTCTATTTGGCTAGGCCCTGTCGCAAACACAGTTACGAGATGAGCGACCTCCTCTACCGCCCAAAGGGACACCTCCCGTGCCTCCGCCAAGACGACACAAGGTAAGAAACTACTGTCATTGTGATTTCATGAAACAGCAGTGCAAGTGAAGCTTTTGTATTAACTTAAAGGAACGTGACATAACATACCGACAACAAAGCCAGTTGATGTGAATGATGTTCAGTGATACGTGTACCATCTGCTACACCAACCTGACAATAGTAGGTACTCGTAGTAGTAGATGCTATACCGCACTATTTCTATGGATGAGTGATTAATCCACAAAATGTACGAGTATTTTTAATAATAAATAGATGAAATGTCTATAATTTTGTAATGCTTTACCTACTTATGAAACAAATTACATCAGTTCGGCAGCAGTTTAATAATACACATCAAATGTTAGAAAAGGCACTAAAATATTTTCTTTCATAAGCGTACGTTTAACTTATAGATGAGTGGCGACCGATCTAACCCTAGTCCCGTACCGTCGATGCCGGAGTTGCGACGAGCCACAATTACTTCCACGAACTTACCAATGGCGGGACACATCCAAAAGGCGCCCATAACCAACGCCAACCATTTCACCAATCAACGACCGCAAATGCCACAATTACCACCGAATACGCCGAGGATGTCAGCACACATAGGAAGCATGCAGTATCTGCCAGGGTCAACCAGCCAAGTTGCACATGCACAGAGAAATCACGATCCAACGAATATGAGACAATTTTCAACATGGGGCCAACAACGTGGACCCCATGCTGGGTTCAATGTGCCTGTTAATATGGTAAGTCTATAACACTGCATGCAACAACTTTTTTATATTATTCATGATCCTTATGAGTGCATGTATGTGTAGCGACCTACCTAGTACCTACATCGCGCACATTTTAAGCGACTGAAAATAGACGAAGACTGAAAATACATACGCTCTATATTATCAAAATAGAACGCCCATGTGTTTTATGTGCCTGTGTTAGCCGCAAATATCAAACTTAATGAAACAAAAAGAGACATAATTTTAATATTGAAACTCATTACTGTGGTAGACGGAAAACTCTTCTACTGTATTTTTATTTATTTTCTTTGGTTAACATGCTGTAGCTAAAAATATAGACAAGTTAACGCAAATATCTAATACCTAAATATAAATGTTTTAATTAATGTTATTATTATATTTTCAGATTCCACCGACTGCTATGGATTCATGGGGATTACAAGACAACACTCAAAGCTGGGGACGACCAATGCGTCGCGGAACCTCTGTTATGGAATTGAGTGGCAATCCAGTTAACTGCGCCGGGTGTGGCCATTGCGCACCCAATGCGTGGAGATATGACAGCTGTTCCAACTTGGATAACCCGTGGAACGCTGCCACGCCTTGGGGACAAAGCTGCTGCATGCCGCACAATCCAAGAATGCACCAACATCCTCATGCCCATATTCCACAGACTCCTCAGCCATATCGTAGAGGTAAATATAAATACACTTACATAGGTTCAACGTAGTAAATTTCAGTAATATCGACAGACGGTATTCGTACAATAGTGCCTAATCATAACAATAGCAATTATTACCAAACAATGTGATACAGTCATTGACGTTTCTAAGTGTAAATAATATATCTATGATTTATTAATATTCTACATTACCTGCACATTAATTTACATTAAAAGATAAATAATCGTTACTTGATTGATAACAGATAGTCGAGCCATGTCAAGGGCTGCGTCACGAGCTGGCTCCCGCGCCGCGTCTCCGGCGATGAGCGTTCGGTCACGAGCTTCACGAAGACCGAAGCACCGCACACCGACCCCGTCCCTGCCCTCCAGTGACGCAGATTCCGAAAGCGAACCCGAAAGCGACGATCAAAAGCATAAACCACAAAATAAAGTTAAATATTTAAACAAAGATGAGGACAAAGACGACTCATTAGGCCCAGCTCCGTCTCCGCCGAGTAGCAATTGGCAATGCGAGCACTGCACGTTTGTTAACGAGCCGGGCGTCAGGGTGTGCGCAGTGTGCTGTCGGACGCCCATTGTTACGCCCAAAGTTATTAATGCCGACATTGTTAGAAAAGATTTGACCGAACTTAATATTACAGAAAATTCTGATTCAAATAGACGAAACTCAAGCGATAAAACTAGTTCGAGGAGAGGTAAGTTCAATAATTCAGTGACTACTTGAATTTCCGCAACCTCAACTGCAAATTTAAGACTTCACGCTGACGGAACTGGAACTGAGAATGTTACTGCCCAAATAACAATTCGTGCTTAAACTCTATGGTTTCAAAAAAAAATGATTCTATTTGAAAGTTTATTTTATAACACACTAGCTGTACTCGGCGCACGTTGCTACGCCTACAATTTGTTACCCATTGAAAATACATCATCATACATCATCATACTGATTTAATTGACAATCGGTTGGGATTCGGATCGAAACTGGACAGAAGTTGTCATTCTGCATCGCCACCTAGTGGCGAGTTACATCTATGAGCATGTCATATTCGTTTCCTCTGTGTAAAAAATACATACAAATCACACAAATTTTAATGACAATCGGTTGAACGGGGCAGAAGTTGCTACTCTGCAGCGCCATCTGCTGGCGAGTGGCATCAATGAGCATATCATACAAACCTTCTTCGTGAAGAAATACATGTATATATCAATTTTCATAATAATTGGTCCATTAGTTTTTGAGTTCATCGATGACACATTCATTTTTATAATATAGTAGCTTCCACCCGCAGCTTCGTCTGCGTAGATTTCGGACTTTAAAAATAGACGTTCTCAATTCTTCCGAATGAAAGATTCATAGGGCCTCCCCCGTAGAATAGCGTGATGATATGTAGCCTATATCTTGACCCGACCTGTTAGTCATATTATATCTTATCCATCCAGTAGGTACTTTTTTAGTTTAGCCCGGACATGCATATAGAGAAACAGACAAAAAATCTAAAAACTATATTTTTGTCTTCGATATTGAAGATCACGCCCCAAGTATTCTTTTATAAAAATATTCAATGTACAGTTTTGACTTTCCTACGATTCCTGCTTTATCCCAAGAGATAAAAAGTATCATAATATAGTCTAAGTCAGCTAATACCCTACCAGTATAACAAATTTTATAAAAATCCATTCAATACTTTTATCGTTATTGACGGACAAACATTCAAACATCTAAACATCCAAACAAAGAAGCTTTCACATTTATAATATTAACGTGATAAAGAAGAAGATTATGATTATTATGATATGACTATTCTTGTTCTTGAAAAATGACGACAAATATTGCTTTAAAAGTATTAAACTAATAATATACCAAACTTTTAGATCATTTAGTAAATGATTTAAGACCAAACTATCAAAATTGCATTATACATATACTGTCAATATGCATTATCAAAAGAAATTAAAATAGTATGTTTTACAGATGGTAATGAAGTCAAAAGTAAACCTAATACCAGTAAGCGTACATCAAAAGATCAATCTAATTCTCCGTCCAAGGATAGACATACATCTTCTAAACCGGCTCATCGACTATCTACCCCTACAAGAACAATAATAGTAAAAAGTGAAAATGTGGAGAAAATGCAGTATCCGATTCGTCAAGACATTGCTGTGGGGCCATCTCCGCCTAAAGAATTGGACAATAACCAACATAAGCAATCTAATTCACAAAATAAACAAAACCTCTTGACCGAATCAGCCAAAAATGGAAATGATAGAAAACCAACAACGCAGAAACATAGTGTTTCAGTTGGTCCATCTCCACCTCGAGAGAGCCCATCAAGCATATCACCGCAAAGGCCTTCAAAAAAAGTGTCAGTAAGCGTAGCATCACAACAAAATATGGAAGTTAGGCCGTCGTCCAGATCCAGTCGTACATCAGTGTCAAACACCGGGACGTCCCCTCCGCCACAAAATATTTCAACACAAGTAAGATTCAATTAATTTAAAATTAATATAGGCATTACACATGTATACGATCTACCACCGGTGTTGCACCCATTTATAGAATGACACTCGGTGAATCAATTGAAGCAAAATACAAGCATTAAGAAATTGATTTTTCTTTCATATAAGGGGACGAGTAGTCAGAGCCTTTTGGTGTCTGACATGAGCTAAAAGAAATTCCTTCACACACACACACACTTCACACAAATCGCACGATATATTTTGAGGCGGTATTATATGTGAGTACGAAGTACCTACCTGGTGGTACCGCTTCAATTCGGGGTTAAAACTTGTACATATACCACTTACAAATATTTCTCGCATTTGCGTTAAAGGCATGGTGATTTTTTGAGCAGCATTAAAATCGAAACACATGTTATGAAATCTACTAATAATAAAAGTTAGCTATTTAGTAGATGTTATGTCGGTAGCTAAGTAATAAGTACGATTATGTGTATTATAAATATTTTTAATCTCTTTATATTTACTATTTTTTAAAAACTATTTTCAGACTTACGAGATGCCAAATAATTGGGACAAATCCCCTTCTGCTTCGCGCACGCGTCAACGGCGTCGCTTCCGTGATGATGTCCAGCGTGAAAGATCACACAGTAGACTTTCCTTATCAAGCGATACGCGAGTAAATTTGATTACAATTTTTGAAATTCCCTTTTATAAAAGACTTGCCAGCCAGTGACAACTTCGTTGGGCGTTAGACACACGGCACGCGGTTGGTGGTGAGGCGGATCTCAAGTTACATTGGGCTCTATGAAATCCGTTGATACCTAACACACGTACACCGCCAGACCGCGCAGTCGAGCGGCGCTCTCGCCGCGACCGCCTCTCCGCGCGGCCATCCGCTCAGAGAGGCGGTGCCTCACACACAGGCAACCGCGTAAGCACGCGGATCAAGAATTTCAATTTTAAAAAATTTTAGGTATCAACGGATTTCATAGAGCCCAATGTAACTTGAGATCCGCCTCACCGCCAACCGCGTGTGATCCGCCTTAGAATTATTTTTGCGATATAATCATGTACTTAGTTCCTACCGAGTATTATCAGGTTCAACATATTTTTTATCCCCTAAAAATGAATAGTTCACTTTCGTGATCAATGTAAGGCAGGTGCATCCGCGAGGTACAACGTTACAAACAAAGTTAAGGAATAGTGCTTTCTAGTTTATTTTTTATAGTGCTAGTTTTTATTGTGTTTAAATTACCTTTTCGAAACGGTTAAATTTTAAACACTTATCCGATAGTTTTGTTACCTATGAAAGATTGAACGTTAAATCATTTTACAGCTATTTAACGATGGCGAAATTTAAACGCGCCAAAAAAAAGCTCATTTCTTTGATACATATCATAGAACCATTTGATTTCATTCTAAAAGTAAGCTAGCTAATTATAACTGATGTCACTTATAGGAAAGCGAACGAAGCGCTCACACAAGTGGAAGTCGATGGGACTGGCCTCGTGATAGTAGTCCTAATGGAGAATGGAGCGAAAATGAAAGAAAACAAACTCGTTTAACGAGAAGAGCATCACATTTGGATGTAAGACGTGGACGACCATCTCGTTCTAGTATATTCGGATCAGAGGTACTTTATTGCTTCAAGTAAACTGTAAGAAGCAGCGTACATAAAGTTTTTCTATAAACGTCTAAAGACTTTAGTTGGTAATAGACAAACAAATTTTCAGGCACCGTCACCAGAACTTTTATCACATACCCGCGCTATCTCATTAGAAGCGATAGCTGGAAGTGGAACGAGAACTGAAATAGAAAGAGGCTTAGAACTAGTACAACTTATGGAAGAAGCAGAGAAAATGGGTTTCAGTGCAGCTGAAGTTCATGCAGCTTTAGCTCAGAATCCTGCTGCACCACTTGCCTGGCTAAAGGAACGATGGCCAAGTCTTTGTGCAGGAGTGCGTGCGGCTGCTGCTAGGCTTGCGCCTGGAGCTAATATATCAGAATTAGAGGCTCGTGCTTCGTTGGCAAAACACAGGGGAGCTATGTGGCCAGCGGTAACTGAATGTGTGGAGAGAAGTCGCCGCAAGGTAAATTAATTTCGTTATTACTCATTAAAATCATTAACATTTTTTATGGTATTTACAACACTGTTATTTCAGGCAGATATGATCGGTTTTAGTGAAGAAGGTAAAATGCGAGGTCATGTTTGGGGTCCACCGGTTGGAGCCGATGACGACTCAGTACCTCCTCTTGAACACGCCAGCCGCAAACGCCGCCCTCGCGGTAATCTTAAGCAAACACACAAACAATAACGTTTCATAAAATTTCACCAGTCTCATCATTTATCGTCATCATAACGTTCACCTTTACATTTCAGCCGAGGACAGTTCAGATGAATATGCAGAATCTATAAATAAACTAGAAGATGACGATTGGATGTATTTGCCATTTAATATAAATATAAAACCCAATTCCACTCAATCAAAGAAGGCAACAGAAAGCACGATACATAATAATAGTACTGATATAGCCGAAAAATTAAAGGAAATATTAACAGAAGTGGGGATTTCTAGTATAAATGAGCATTCAATTTTACAAAATTTTCTGTCAAGTTATGCAGATCCTAACAACGAAATAGAAACAAAAAACATAGAAACATCTAAAGCTCGAAACACCCAGAATATAGTAGATCTTGACCAACAAGAAAATGATTTTATAGACGCGTATAATGAATTAGCAAGATTAGGACCCACGACAAATTTAGATAAAAATAATAATCATTCCGAAAACCAAAGTATAGTAACAAATTATATGGTTCCAAATAAAAATCAGGAGAATAATGATAATATAATTATAAAAAGAAATTATATAAATAAAGAAGCAGACAACAATTTAATAAGTAATAACCAAATATCTCATAAAGAATCGAAAGTATCAAACCCAATATTGCCAAAAGGCGAAAAAGGTTCTAAACCCAAGAGTGATATAAAAAACAGCTCAAACGAAGCTAACACTGTTAACTCGCCATTAAGAAGTAATATTTCAAATCTTCAAATCTCGAGTGCAGACATAAAAAATGAACATAACAGCAACTCAGAATTATATAAAGAAACACGAAAATCACAAACACCCGTTTTGAAAATAAAAGCAATTACAGCAACTCAATCAAAAATGTCAGAAGAGAAAACAAATAATTTAAATGAAATATTTGATAACACACAAAAATTAATACAGCAAATGAAAAATGAGATAAATACTGACATCATATCTTTAAGTGACAAAGTAGAATCACAGGATGAAGCTGATTATAGTTCTGGCGATTCTCTTGTTTTATCCGAACAAGAATCGAGTTACTCTAATACTCCCAATGAGTCTGATAATGTTACCTCCGAAGAAAAAGAAATGACTAGTAGTGATGAAGAGTTTCTAGAAAAGAAGTCTAGTGTTCGTCAATCCGAAAACAAAACTAGTTCAGATGATAATGAACAATTCGAAGAAGCAATGGATCATTTAGAAAACCAAATTGATGACATGAAAAAATCGAATATAGAAATCTTAGACTCTATTGCAAAAAGCTTAAAAGAGGAACATACCTTAGTTGTAGATGTTAACGATTTAAATACAAAAGATGATTTTGCCACACAAAACTCAGTAGTAAATATAGAATCAAATAATGAAGCAATTACTCATTCAATAAAAAATATTCAAATACCATCAGAACCAACAAAAACATCAATCCCTCCACAAGATAAAGATTCCCAATTAGAAAATAGTTATAACAGTAGTGCACAGAAATTGAGCATACAGCCAGTAGCCAAGATAAATAGCAATCAGGCCCAAAGTACTGAAATTATTCATAATATTCATAATGGTGAGCATAATTTACAACGCAAAGATAAACCATATTTAAAGAAAAGAATATTAAGCAAAAATACATTTACTATGGTTAATTCATTTGATGAAATATACGACCAAATTAAAAGCAACGAATCTGTAACGTCAAATTTTAAAGATGCGCCCCTACCTGAAAATGTGATAAGCGTCTCAGGTGATAATACAAAATCAAAATCAGACAATTCCTATGCTAAATACGAAATTGTTTCTATTTTATTAAAACCCAAAACTCCATTAAAAGTTTATACACATGAATTAAAATATCCACTTATGAAAGCGTCTATTGAAAACGTTACAGAAATGACAAACGATATCAATACACCTGAAATAAGTCTTGAACCTGAAAGAGGAGTGGTGCAATTAAAGGAAACCATTGAAAATGATATTATAAGCATTACTGATCATGCTACTTTAGTTAATAATAATAAAACAGATTTTATATCTATTGAGACAAACCTAGATAATATAAATAATGCTAGTCAAGAGTTTACAAAAGATGACCTAAAAGTTAACGATATTTCTAAAACCACCACTCCAATGAATATTGTTGAGGAAGAGAGTAAATCCAAAAATTTTACTTTAAACAAATCCAACATTCCGAAGCTTGTAAAGTCTTTACAGAAAAGTAAGCAAACAGCAGTACAGAAAATAGCCAAAGTAATTTCGTCCAAAGTACCCGTTCGAAAAACATCTATTAAGTCAATTGTTGCCCCGCCTCCCCCAAAGAGCCATTTTGGAAATATTAATAATGGAAACGTCAAACAACTGCAAACTCGTGTATTTGAAAATAAAGTAGCAGTAACGCCTAACGAAGAAATAAAACCTTCGACGTCTTCAACTATAAGTAAGAAAAAACAAGCACCGTCTCCCCCTATTCAGCAGAAACTTCAGCCATCAAAGGAAGAGATTCCTGTAAAGCATGAGAAAAAACATTTCTTCAGAGAGACATGTAGAACGGAAGATGAGTGGACTGATAGTGATTCTGGCAATGATATTCAAGACATAGTTAGACGTCCATCAGACGCCGAAGTGACACCTCAACCATATACTCCGTGTCAACCTGTAACTTTAAGACAAATATCAGGCCAACTTGTCGATTTATCTAAAATTCGCTTACTCGAAGGATCACCAGAGGTATCGTATAAATTTAATAGCATATTGTTTAAATAAGGAGTAACAAATATGGTGTCAAATATATTACGTGTTTCAGCGGCAAGCACGAATGTTACTTGCGGAAGGAGCGGCTGAAAACTGGGAACAAGCTCAATTAGCAGTTGAACTGATATTGAAAGGCAATAATACACCAGACGCTCTATTAGCTGCATTAGAGTGTTCTGATATTACATCAGCCCTTGTATATCTGCACCAGGACTGCGAGCTTTGTGCATCTATATATCCAGAGCACGAGGTAAATAAAGTTAAAAAATGTAAATTAATTAAAAAAGGGTCGATGATCGGAGGTCAATGGTTGGTCTTGAATTAAATCAAGTCTTATTGTTACATTCGTAGTTATCACAATAAAAATGAAATAAATATTAGACTTCCTTCCAAGTTTGATTTATAAAATAATTATAATGTACATCGTAGACGTCGTTAAGACAAAATTATATCTTTTGTCGCTGTCATACAAGAAAGAGAGCAACTTATGCCGATGAATAAATAAATGAAACGGAAAGATAAGATCTTTTGTTTTACCGTGCATGCACTTTTTTCAAGGTTAGCAAACTACTTTGTTATACAAAGTTTGAAAGGTAACATGTTGGCAAGTTTTGTTTTCGTTTACAGTTTTTAAGTGCTTAATTCAAGTAATTCTCAATATGATATGTTGTAATACATTAAGACATAATACTCACGACCCCTGGCACAATATACACGACTTATCTGATCTATGTTATCATTGCACCAGTCCTAGAACCTATGTACGTACTTATTGGTAAACATACATAATATTTTATTTCTTAAAAAGTGTTCAACAGAACCACGGACGCTGCCTTAGCAGCTTGCGCAGCCAGGCCATACCTAGTTTTATGATAAATCTAATTGAATTTTAAATTATTTCAGATGGTGTCAATGTTTCGGTGCACACACCGATGTTGTCGAGAATGTGCCCGTCACTATTTCACTGTTCAAATTACAGAACGTAGCATTGCGGATTGCGTATGTCCATATTGTAAAGAACCGGAATTAGAAAATTTACCAGAAGATGATTGGCTAGACTATTTTGCACATATGGACATATTGTTGAAATCTTTGCTACATGTTCAATTACATGAGCTATTTCAAAGAAAGGTAAGGCACTAACTTAAGGATACAACTAAACTAACAATTATAACTTAGTATCTACCTACATACAATGTGCATTCAAAAATTAATAATTACAATTTTCATATATAATGCACCCGCTACCCGCCAGCCTCCTTTGAGTCCAAAATTTTGCCGGACATATCGAGCTGCAGCACACGCTACACAAGATTCAAGTAAAGCATATTCTGTAGTAGAAAAGTCGATCCAAGTGGTTGTCAAACAAATGAACACACCGTGTGCGGTGTGCCCGTGTGCAGCTTTAAAAGTTAATTTTATATAAATTTGTAGCGCTACGACATCATTAGCCACCCTTTCGTAGCATAGCTACGGTTTTCACCTTGCCACACGTCAGATTGACCAACAAATTTTAAGCGTCCGAGTTGTATATTGCTTTTACTTAAATTAATAATGAATATTATAATTGTTAAACAGCCTAGAAAAATGCATAAAACCATAAATACACCATACATACTAAATCAAATTTTAAATTTCTGTTTTCTTTTGAAACAAAGCTGCGTGACCGGACTCTAGCAAGGGACCCGAACTTCAGATGGTGTGTTGAATGTTCATCTGGGTTCTTTGTGCACCCGAAACAGAAGAAACTGCGTTGCCCCGAATGTAAATCCGTTAGCTGCTCCCAATGTAGAAAGCCAGTAAGATTCTTTATTATTATATTTGTCCTTTTTCTTATTAATTTTAGCTTTTTTTTTATTTTGCACTTTATTTTTTTTGGGTAACCTTTGAATCATGATCATCATGAAAAATCACAAAGATCTTTGAAAAATATTGATATAATTGCGTTGCTATAAATTATTTATAATCATGCTGCTTATGAGCGTTACAATTTAAGGTCTACAATAACCATTACGTAATTACAAAACCTAACGCTTACTAGGTTACTAGTTAAAGACAATGCCCAATGCCTACACAGGAAGTATGCTGCGCAGTGGAGTGAAAGAATCATGTCCTCTTATTCAGCAACGCTAGTTGTATTAGAATATACTTTATATACTTTCTTCTTCATACGAATTTATTGCATTTAATATATCATAACTAATATAATTATTATCGAATTGACTATTATATCACATACTTGTCTTGTACCATTATTTCATCCCTTTATCTATATGGTCCGCGCTTGGAAGCGCGTCCCAGAATGAAGATATATTTTTCTCTGTCAAACAGACGTCTTCGAATTGTTCTAGAAAGAGTTTGAACTCGAATTGTTATATTTTTATTAAAAAATATAACACTTTCAGAAGTTCTATTCGCACTCTATCAATGAGGTTCTATGCCTACGTTACAATACCTACTACATAGATATTTATATTTTATTTCAAGTGGACTGCTAATCACAATGGACTGACATGTGAAGAATATGCTGCGTGGTTAGAAGATAACGATCCAGAAAGATCCATTGCTGCCGTACAACAACATTTAAAAGAAAACGGCTTGGAGTGCCCACGATGCCGTTTCAAATATTCATTATCAAGGTTATTATATAATATCCACTATTGTATGTACCTATGACAAATTATTTACAACCAAATAGGAAAATAATGGAGTCACAGTAGACGCTACTATAATATAAGTACCTTTTTTATAATCAATATAACATACAGGCAAGCAATTGCGTTTTTATAGCTAAATAATAACAAAAGAAGACAAGTAATCGGTGCCATTTGGTGACTGCTGACAGACACGTTATGAATACAATACAATGCAAATTATGCAGACGCCCACCTTCATCCCGTAATAAACCACCGGCTACTCAGACACCGCACGAAACGCCATCCACCATCACTTTTAAGGCAACATCATGTTCGAGTACCTTTTTATACCTTTTTTTTTATGATATAGGGGGGCAAACGAGCAGTCGGGGCCATTTTCGTGACCACCGACGCCCATAGACATCCGCATAGACTATAGAGGCTATACAGATGCTCTGCCCTCCTTTCTCCTCCCACCTCCATGGGCCACCGGCTACTTACACACCGCACGAAACGCGACAGCACAGCTGTCACTTCACGCCGGTCTCGTGTAAGCGAGAGGTACCTCCCCGGTCGTGCCGGCCCAATTCGGCTGCATGCAAGCATGCAGTGTGGAACTACCTCTTACATACATACCTACTCCTTGCGTTTTAATTGTATCTGACAATTTGCATATATTTTACAGAGGCGGTTGTATGCACTTCACTTGTACGCAGTGTAAATACGAATTCTGCTACGGATGCGGCAAGCCGTTCATGATGGGGGCGCAATGTGGCCTGAGCGACTATTGTGCCAAGTTAGGACTACACTCTCACCACCCTCGCAACTGCCTCTTCTATTTGCGAGACAAGGAACCGCGGGAACTACAAACATTATTACAGGTCTTTACTCTTCTGTTGTACTAAGATATTGTTAAGAGCTAGTATTCTAAGTTTGAATCCTAATAATAATAAAAAAGCAAAGTTTAGGATTCACATTATAGGCGTTCTTATCTGGTAGAAGAAAATTAAAAAGTGTCGAGCCCTAATGGTTTCTTTTCTTTTGCCTCACTTGATGTA
>LUGF01039324.1:88989-104275 GCA_001625245.1 Calycopis cecrops
CGCGCCCCGCGTGCCCCGCCGACGCCACTCGTGCACCCTTGTGTCGTTCTATTTTTCTTCCAAACTGCAATTATCATTTTCATTTATTGTATTATTTTTTAATAATCAACTCTCACATAGAATAAACCTCAAAATGAAATATTGTTTTGTGAATTAGAACTAACCTGCCTCAATAAAAATATAGTTTGGTATTGGATTTCAATTGATGCTTATATCTGTTTTTTTTTTTATACTTATATCTGTTTGCTCATGTCATTTCTAAATAGATGTCTACGGTGTCTCCCTTTTTACTGTCAAAACTTTTTCGGCAGTTTGTTTACCTACTAAAAATGAATATAGAAAATACATTTGGCAACACTACAAGTGCAGTATGGGTATTTTAAGTGTCAGGACATCAGTAGGTCTTAGTTATATTCTTTGGTTTTCAAAAAAATAGATTTTCTTTCCCATGTTTCGTAATATTAGTAGGTACCTATATATTTTTAAATTTATTACTTAATCAACAAATGAACTTACAAAGTAAGTATCTATACTGCACAGTAAACATTAATAGTACCATACAAAGTAAAAAGCTCTACTGACAGTACCTACTGCGCACATAGCAGTACGGTTTTCGTAATTACAACCTAATAGTTTTGTGTCAAGTTCTTTTATTTTCGATTAAGATTAAGTAGATTCATAAGAGTACATTATTATATAAATATATTTGTTTGCAATCTTGAAATACTCCTTATATACCTGGTCAATAGTCCAATGGATTTACTTTTTTGTACATCTCATAAATTATATAATGAGTACCGAATTACTGCAAAGAATTTTCACTTGGTAAAATAAATACAGTCATATTTAGATCCTGGTCAATGTCATTTTAAGCTTTTTGTTTCGTGACATCATAAAGGTACTAAGTCTTGATCTAGTCGCACATAAAAAATCACGTAGTGTTTATTTCTGCGTCGTCAGAAATACGGACCTTGATAAATATTTTTCTTTAGATTGTGTATTTGGATTACGTTAATATCGCCACAGAATATAATTTTACCTTATTTATGTATATCGTTATTAATATATTATAATATATAAAAAAATAATTATTTATGAAATGTAAAACGATATTAAAAAATTGCTTAATCCTTTATCAGTATTTAAGTAGATATATGTTGTAAATCATATTCTAAGTAGGTAGTAGAGAGAAAATCAAGCCTAGGTTCATAATATTTTTATTTGTGTATGTAATAGTAATAATGATAAAAGCGATAATTATTATTATAACAATGATTACTTTTATCGTTATTACTACTTTGGTGATTTTAAGTAATATTATCCTCAAAATTTAGTAAATTAATATTTAAGGATCAGATTCTGTGAACGTAAGTACATCTACAGTAAAATTATGGTTTAATTAATAAAAAAATGTAAAAGTTTAGTGTTACTTTAGCACATTTTCAGTAATCTAGCTAATTCAGTAATAAATCAAAATATTTAAAAAACGATTATGAGAACAAAAAGATACATACATATTAACCAAAAGATACATACAATAAATCTTCTAATATATAAAATTCTCGTGTCACAGTTTTCGTTGCCATACTCCTCCGAAACGGCTTGACCGATTCTCATGAAATTTTGTGAGCATATTGAGTAGGTCTGAGAATCGGCCAACATCTATTTTTCATCCCGATATTCCCACGGGATCGAAAGTTACGCGGGTGAAACCGCGGGGCGCAGCTAGTATATATATACGTATTTAATATGGAATGAAAACCCGTCCTTTTGCCTTTAAACTAAGATTGATCCACACCATTACAGAACCTGCTGCACTGATTTTACTCACCGATTCTAGTTGTCCCACTTATGCTCAATTCCACCACTTTGAGCTCTCCAATGCAAACGACAGGTTCTCACCCCAAGATATACGCATGGATATCGCCTGGTCGGTGGGGACGAGCGTTATCGTCAATAAAAAAGGCAATGCGAGCTAGCAATGGGAACAGAAATTTCCATGACGTATCACTGCGCATTTAAAGGCGTCGTTTTTAATAAAAACTAACTCCGTACGATCCAAACTGTTTTTATTTCAGTCGTATGGCGAAAAGTTTTTGGAGGCGTCCATAAACTATGTGAGATGTTTAAGGGAGAGAGGGGGTCTAGTCAAATCTCATCTAATCTTACGTTGGGGGTCTCGGCAAATATAACGCATTTTTTTTCAATAAAAAAAATAGATTTTTTTAATTGAACGCCCGACGAAAGAAAAATTTCTTGAAACCACTATTCTACAAAACCCTTTTCTTGCCTTTGAAGCACTCATGAATCACTCTTTACCGTAAAGTGGTATTCTTAATTCTAACTAACCTCTTCAGAAAACGATACCTCTACTATTCAGTATACGTACACCTACTCTTGAGTCAAAGATACCCAGTTTCGAGAATTGGTTTGTCTTTCAAAGCCTTTTCTAACGCACCGGTCTTTTAATAAAATATCAGTTTACGGGATAAGGATTAACACATAGTTATGAATAACGTGGTTCAATCATTGCCGGCACTTTTAGTGCACTTATGCCTAAAATGTAAAAAGTAATAATAGTGGCAACTACAGGACCGGACGAAGATCGCGGACTTTTTTGTAGATATCGATACGTTGTATAATATGTACTACATGTATATAATATATGCTCTTTGAGGGACAGTGGACGTTTTCGGGCGTATGATGATAATATTATGTACTATGGAACATTTTTTTGTTCTATCAGTAACAGATTCCGCAGTGCAAGATTGTTTGTCACTCCTTGGGTTCAATTATTGTCTTTATATTGACGATCTCTATTTTTTGTAAATTTAATTGTAATGTCCATGGAGGTGGGAGGAGAAAGGAGGGCAGCGCATCTGTATAGCCTCTATGCGGAAGTTTGTGGGCGTCGGTAGTCATGAAAATGGCTCCGACTGCTCGTTTGCCCTCCTATATCAGAAAAAAAAAATTATTTTTTTGTATGCCACGTAGTGAAGCTTTCTAATGATGAAAGACTTTTTGAAGTCGGTCCAGTAGTTTTATGTGAAACATAACAAACAGAAGTACATACAAAAACACAAATGTTACCTCTTTATAATATTGGTATAGATTATATAAATTATGGAGATTATATAAAAAATTAAAAATAATAAATAAAGGGCAACACAGGCTCAACGTATTATAATGCGCATCAGGCAAAATCCATTTTGTTTATTTATATCATTTAAATGCAGTACAACCTAATGTTTAACAAATGAGGATTTTGAATTTGTTTTCTAAGCGCTATAAATAAGTTTTAAGAAGAAAAATTGCGTTATCTACAGAAAATATACAGAGAAACAAATAATATAAATTAATATCATTATCATATTATGCATTGCAAATTTAAGAGTTTAGAAATTTTGATTTGTGTCCAAAAATTTTGCAACCCGTTTTAAAATCAAGAATTAAGTTTTCATATTATATTTCATTCCTACGTAATGTAGGACGCCCTGTGACTAGATGGAGTGACGACATACGCAAAGCTGTGGGCAGGAAGTGGGAAAGGTTAGCCAAAGATCGAAGCCAGTGGCGAGCTATGGGAGAGGCCTATGTCCAACAGTGGACTGCAATAGGCTGATGATGATGATGATGATTATATTTTACCCTATCTGCGCAGTTTCTGCAGTGTAAAATTGCGAGTTTACTTCGTAGGTATGACATTGTATCAGCCCAGATAAATAACTCGTGGTATAGTCGTATGAGTATGTTAATACGTTTTTTTATATTAGACCGTTTCAGGTAGCTCCTTATTGATTTCTGTAAAGTTCCTTTCCTTTTTGCAATCTGACTCTAACAACTCCTACAAAACATAGGCCATATAGCTATCATTACTTTAAGCCGGTGAACGGTTTAAAAGCTTAATGAGGGAACACCTGATCATACATACATAATACATATTGATTTAGTGACCGATAACCTCAAGTGGTAAGGTAGGCTGTAACACGCATGTTACTCCAACGGTTAAGTGTAGTTATATGATATATTATGACGAAAATCTTAAATCTATAACTATTATAGCTATCTATAACTATATAAGTATTATTATTTATATAAGTATATTATTAACTAACATTATAAACACGCAAAATTTATAGCTTTATTAGTTTGTAGGCAGTATTCTTTAGAAATACTATAAACTAAAGCAAACTACACTGTTCAAGAGTATCTTAATATATAATTAGTATCTGACGTTGTACCATTTATAATATGTGATACTAGCTGCGACCCGCGGTTTCACCCACGTAAATTTTGATCCCGTGGAAAATAGAAAATCATCCCATGGCATCCCATAGGAACATTTTTGGGGATTAAAACTATATTATGTGTTAATTCAAATTAACCTATATGTGTGCCAAATTTCATGAAAATCGGTTAAGCAGTTTTTGTGTGAAGGAGTAACAAACAAACATACAAACTTTCGCATTTTTAATATTAGTAGGGTTAAAGGTCTCGTAAAATCTATCCCAATATCATAATGTTCCTACGTTAAATTATAATAAATTCTTAAAAATATAATAATTGTTTAGTTCACTCTCATCTCATTAATAAGTTATCAATTCCGTTAGTTTTCGTGGCTATTGTAAAAAAATAATAAATAACTTGTACGTATTAATGACGCATATATAGTATGCGTGAATATACTTATATATTGGTAATATGTATTAAAATGATATCATATCAATTGGTGATCCTCGAAAAATATTTGTAAATGTTACAGTATGGAACCCATTAGGTGAGAGAGAGATAGAGAGGGAGGGAGGAAAGTAAATACCATTATGGATCTTTAGCGTGCTATGTTTAGACCTTCCGCACTCGGTGGCATCTGGTAAGTATTGACTTAAAAGTTATGTCGTGGGCAAGGTCCACGGAGCGCGGCACAACATCGCGTAAAATATATTGTAAAGTTATTTTCTTAATTATGACATGTAGTTATAATATAGATAGTTATAAAACCTATTAAACATAGTCATCATAGTAATTGGTTAGATTTTATAAAGCCTGTTTAGTCGAAATAACTAAAAATATTTTGTATGGTCTAAATTTACCCTAAAAACTTTCGATTATATTGAGTTTTAAATACACTCATATCCCAACTTGCAGAAGTTTTATTTACACGATTTAAGCTCGGTCCTACATACCGTGTAACTTCGGGATGTTACTGTACATTTATTGCGTAGTTATCTACCACAGACCTGAGGTTCCGACTTTCAATTCTCGGTCGGTCGGTCGGTCGGACCAAAAAGTGTCATTTGGATTATTTTTTATTTGGTAAAGCACGTCAAGCTTGAAGCAGTCGACCCCCGCCTCATTTCCCTCCGATGTTCGAATGACAGATTGAGGTAGGGTTGCCATCCGTCCGGGTTTCCCCGGATTTGTCCTAGTTTAGAGGGCGTCCGGGGAGCGTCCGGCGAGGTTTTATTTGTAGTCCAGATTTTGATTTGATTTTTGAATGATTGATTTGATTCAAAAAACTAAGACTAAAAATTTCAAGTTTTGAAAGAAATGTTTATGGCTATTGGAAGTATTTTTTTTAAGTTCATCATTTATTTTAAAATAACATTCAAATAAATAATAATAGATTTATGGCCATTAAAGCTATATTTTATTCTTCTGAGTATCTTATGAAAAATACTTCTAACGTCCGGGTAGGAAACTCAGAAATCCGGAGTTCTTACGTGCCTTGTCCTGGTTGACAGATTTTTGAGATGGCAACCCTAGATTGAGGGAATAGAGTAGGTATATTTGTGTCTGTAAACACAATATATTTTGTGCACTATAATATATCCAGCACAGTAAGATGTAAGTAACTGTATATATGGAGAATAGC
The DNA here is from genome assembly GCA_001625245.1 of Calycopis cecrops. Lineage (NCBI taxonomy): Eukaryota > Metazoa > Arthropoda > Insecta > Lepidoptera > Lycaenidae > Calycopis > Calycopis cecrops. The sequence goes on from LUGF01039324.1 coordinate 94,862, forward strand.
AGTTAATACATTGTAAGTGCAAGTACATTGGAAGCATAGGTAACATTTAAATCAAAGAGATTTACCTATAGAAGTTGATACTTACTTTTGATAGATGATTGTCATTCATCATTATCATCATCATCATCAGTTAATATCTCCTTCAATAAACTACCGACCTCCTGCTACGCGAGTCCACCGTGGTTGTCAATATTAATTATAATTTATTCATATCTTTCTACTAGTGACATTAAATGTATTAATCTTTAGCTATGTAGCTATCAGCTATCATCAAGCTAACACAGCACCTAGAGACCTAGCTCACCTAGAGACGTCCGAATCCTATCACACTACTTATGCCTGAAATAAGAATTCTGTCTGAAATATGGTAATATGACTGCAGTGAGCCACCGTCTACCATCTTTTTTATAGAGTTATAGACAATATAACCAAATTATCATAAAATATTTTTTTATCTCACAACAGTACATTTTACGGTAGACTTGTGTTCTCTCCTCACATCATGTTCGGGTATCAATATTAATAATTAATTTAAATATATGTCTAGATTTTTTAAAATTTACAGAAATCTAATAAAACACGCCAGCCCTTTTAAACTGTGCGTTTTGCTCGTAAATATGTTTATTATAGTACAATATTAATTATTTAATTTAATACACTAGAATTGTATTTTTTATGAACCTATCATATAGTGTGCTTATTGTCTGGATTATCTTACTATACAACCTAAATTATAAAGAACGAATGACTGTGTGTATTATTTTACTAAAACTACAGAACAGATTTGATTGAAATTTAGCATAATAAATATACATAGATTACAAGTAATATAAACCGAAACTAATCACCGTAAACTGGCCCAATGCGGACCAGTCGCGCACTGCCAGGATTCGTCGTCAACGGGTGTACGAACTGCGAGTATGCGAGCTCCACAACTTACACATTCGGAAGTCGCTAGGGATACATTAGGTGTAAATGAAACCGTGTGGCACAGCTAGCGTAACAGTGGCGTAAGTAACTATAGTTTGGGGTTTATCAAATTCATCGGATGGGGCCCCTTGTGTCCCAACATAGAGAAGCTGAAGCAATTAATTATTTATGTTATGTTCCATTTGTGGGCATTGTTCTTTGAACGGGCTCCCTGAACTGAATTGAATATCTGAAAATAAGTAACTACATATTTTATGATATTACTTGCTTCTTGCTACTTGAAAATATCCGAAAAAAACATAAACATTACCATCTTTTCTCGTACCTACGTTTTAGAGGAGCATGAACACAAAGTGGCTTTGAGATAAGATTGTTATTTCATTAAAATTAAGATTGTTATTCAAATTAAAACAACGTCAATGTTATTTAATTTTAAACATGTCATTCCAATCCAAGGAAAAGCTCATTCTATTTTGCTAAAACCAAGTACATAAAAGTAATTAGGCTATTCTCGCCCAACTGTAGAAGGTAGGAATATGTGCTAGACTGAAAAGTGAAAACGTTTTACTACGTAGACGGCGAGCGTAACTCTCGGTTTGCCTACATATCGATCCGACCCTCGGAGCACACCAACCTTTATGTGCCCATTAAACAACATTTTATGCCAGATACGTATTTCCTTTGAAAGAAAAAAAATATTATTTTTTATATTAAAATGAAAACAAGATAATTTTATTAATAAATACATAATTCAAATTTTGATCTATAAAGTGTCTGTCTCTCTGTCTCTTTTTCATCTGTAGATAAACTTGGACAAATACTATACAATCATAATTTATATAATCAACATTTTATTTCTAGTTCTAAGCCCTAAAAGTGCCTATTCAACTTATGTAATTGTTCTATAAGTAGAGTTAGACAACAGACAATACAGAGACAAAAGATCAAATAGCGCGGGAGGAGGCAGGCTGGCCGACCACCGACAAGCCACGCACGCGCAGTCGAGTCGAGAGTTCGCACGCGCGCCGAAACCGCGGTGGGCCTCCACGTGTGCTCTTCCCCTTCCGTAGCCGCTCCACTCCCCTCTGCCCTCGCGAGTCGCAACGGCCAACCTTCAACATCGTTGCGGTCGTATTATATCGTACACAATTATTATACAATATAGTGTATAAATGTAGGTATTTATATCAATGTTTCCTGTACATTTTAAAACAAATAACTTTATTTTTAATTCGTTTACGTTAAAATGCACCTGTTTATTTATAGGTTGAAATTATACATATATCATAATATATAATTTCAAAAAGGCACATAATAATTATTATGTATATTAAATTTTAATCATTTATAAATAGTATCAAATCCGCTTTAAGTATATATTTCTTTATTATTATATACATAACATAATATTATAGATCTACTTGGCCTGAATGGCTTGGTTTATTTAATTATTTCATAAATATTATTTATACAGTGCATTTTACATTTTTATTAGTAATAATAATATATATTATCATCACCATGTTAGGTTCATAACATGTACCTACGAAGATTGTAAAATAAACTAAATCCGATTACACATATTTATTAGGTATGTCGTTATTAAAAGTATGTGTGTGTGTTGGTGTAGAGGCGAGGACATGCGCTGGCTGAGTCGCCCAGTGCCTTTACGGTCTACAGCTCCACAGTCCACACTCTACAGACTACAGCGTACAGCGCTCTCGCGAATTCCGCATTCGGTGTTGGACCGTCTGAGGAGCGCGCGCTTCATACGTTAGCTCAAACATACACAACCTACACCAACATCGACGTCATTGAACCCTTCTAGAAAATTGTATTAATCTACAACACTAATAATGATAGGTAAGCTAATATTTATCGTGTTATTTTATCGTGCTATTGCATATCTATAACTAAAATATTTTTATTATATTTATTAGTATTTTATCATAATTTCGAAAAAGCTTTACTTTTATTTATTTGTATTGTGTATTTTGTTTTATTAAATTATTTACAATCTATATGCTGAAGACAGGTAGGTAATTAAGTGATAATCTCAGATTACAATTTATTTATGTGTGCAATGTCAAAGTCAATTTACTTACTATTTATAGTTCAATATTTACCCATATATATATTTTACATTTTTTATAAAAGTATGTGCGCGACGGGAATTTGTTATTTAATTAAATATTTAAAGTCCGGAGACGAAAAAAGGGGCGACGGAGCGCGCGGGTGAGTGCGGGAGGGGGATATTGCGAACACGGGGTCGCTGGCCTATACACGTGGAGGCGCACCGCGGCACTATCGCGCCGAAACCGCAGTTTTGGCCTCCACGTGCTTTCGAGGACATTCACTTCGCCTCGTTTCGGCCGCCCCGCTCTCCGACTCACCCCTCCGTGGCCGTCGTATTTGCATCCTGATATCCCCGATCTCCACATTAGTATACCGAGCGCGGCGATGTCGTGTTCGATTTTGACTTTATGCTGGATAAATTTGGACATTTCCACTGTGAATGTTTTGTTTTGTTGGTGAACATTTGAAACATGAAGTGTGTATCTTCGACAGGTGAGGAGGAACGCGTCCATCAGTGTAGAGAATGCGGGCTGACGCTGTCGACGCGCAGCGCGCTGACGGCACACACGCGCTCGCACCGCGCTGCCGCCGACGCGCACCGCTGCGACGTGTGCCACAAGACGTTCGCGGTGCCGGCGCGCCTGGTGCGCCACTACCGCACGCACACCGGCGAGCGCCCCTTCGAGTGCGACTTCTGCCACAAGATGTTCAGCGTCAAGGAGAACCTGCAGGTTCACCGCCGCATACACACCAAGGAGAGGCCGTACCGGTGCAGCGTGTGCGGGGCGGCCTTCGAACATTCCGGGAAACTGCACCGGCATGCGCGCATCCACACCGGCGAGAGGCCGCACGCGTGCCCGCACTGTAAAAAGACGTTCATCCAGTCCGGGCAGCTGGTGATACACCTGCGGACGCACACGGGAGAGAAGCCGTACCGCTGCCCGGCGCCCGGCTGCGGCAAGGGCTTCACTTGCTCCAAACAACTCAAAGTGCACTCGCGCACCCACACGGGAGAAAGGCCGTACACCTGTGACATTTGTTCCCGGGACTTTGGGTACAATCACGTGCTGAAACTGCACAGGTTCCAGCACTACGGCGAGAGGTGCTACCGCTGCACCGTGTGCGACGGCACGTTCAACACAAAGAAACAAATGGAGGCCCACATTTACAAGGAACACGGGGCGAGGGCGCCCAAAGCTTCGCCGACGCAATACAACGTAGGTGTGAACAGTAATGTGATGTGTGATATCGTAGAAGCGGCGCTGCAGCAGCTGCCACCGACTCCTCCCAGCTCCCCGCCCTCGCCCAACCCGGACACCTTGCCCCAGGTCCCGGCTGCCCCCGCACCGCCTCCGGTGCACGTGTTGCCCACTCCGTCTCCATCTCCTCCCGCGGTAACCCAACAATTATACAGATTCGAGCCTTCTTCTCTGCCGCCGAGAAAACGCAAGCTCATCCCTCACATAGAACCCGAAAGTGTGCCAGTCCCCACTCCCGTAGTTCGGCATACATCTGTGATACAATTTGCACCTGCAGCTTCTGAGTTGTCTTAGCATTCTCATAGGTCATAATTATAATTAATAAATGTAAATAATTATAACATGTTTAGTATACATATTATTAAAGCTTAATCTGATTGAAGGCTGTTTAAATATCGTATGGGACTGTAGATGTAGTTTATAGAACTTTGAATGATCTTGATACCAATAATAGTTTATTATTATTTTGTATTTCGATAATAGTTATAATTAAAACGTGCATAATGTAAAAGTGTTACATAATATGTTAATGTTGTATTACTTCTTTAAAAAGACTAAATAGTTTTAAAACGCATTTGTCATTTGATGTAAGTTTTGTATTTAACTTGTGTTGCTATTAAAATAAAAGTAAAAGTGCCGGTAAGAACTAATATTGTTTGTCTGTACAGCCAATTACATTTAAAAATATCAATGACTAATCCCTTAAATATTGAAACATATCTGAACTCTATAGTATATATAGTAGTGTACTATAGTAAACTAGTTTCACACACATAATAATTATATTATTTAATACTTATTAATGATCTTTATAATAATACAATTTAAAATAATATTATTATAGACATAATCAGCTATCAATTTATTACGACAGGTCTCGTAATATTTATATATAAATAATAAATAGTTATGTACCTATTAATACAGAACGCGTATGATCGAAGGTAACAGTATCTGTTTGCGACGGTGCGTGGTAGATTTTTGTGAAATGCCGAGCATATAATATATGCCTCTTTCAATGAACGCCAATGCGTTCTCTAATTATGTCTGCACCTAGCATCTAACTTCAACCAGCTACTATCTACAGAGACGTATCTGCTGCCGTATCAGCGACATTATGAAAATAAGATTAGAGTAGCTTCTGCAATACAGTATAGCTCTGCTGATAATGAGTCTCCAGGAAGTGTGCCCTGAACGCTGAAATGTACAGTGCGCAAGGGCTTGTTCTTAAAGCTCGAGCGATTTATCCTCTCAAGCTCTCGATTATCAATAATACTGATGTAGCTGCATACAGAATACAGATGCTCAATAAATTATTTATTAACTCGATAACAAGACGTGTGGTCGGTAAGGTTGCAGTTTGCTTGTTGGTGCAACTCCTACTACCTTAGTTTGCAGACTGCAGCCAGTAGCGGGCACAACTGTAGTTACTCTGCAACTTAAGTTGTGCCATTTTATTTTATTTTTTTTCTTGGAAAAAATAGCACTATATTTAATTTACGATTTTACGGAATCTACTCCAGGCGTAGTGTACTCGCATAAATGGATGTGTAAGTAAATAATTGTACAGACATATACGTATATCATACCTATACTTAAATAAAATTTGTACAATCTGATGTTATACTTTTAATCCTTATTTCCTCAAATGAAAATAATCGGCTAACTGCATACTTCCTTTATTTATTTTTTATTTCGAAACGCAATACAGATTCATCAGATAGCTACGAGTGCTCGTCGAGCGACAAGACTATATGTATACAGTCAAGAGAAAGACTGAACTCCTCTTCCCCCCATTATCCCGCAAGTTGGTGAGATGCATCCCCACATGAATGTAATAACCACTCATTGAAATATTATTTTCATAGCTAAAGCAAATATAAGGTCTTTACTCCCTCATCTATTTACACTAATAACCCGTAAATAATTGGCTCAAAGTGAGAATACTTGACAGGGTAGGGCCATCCCACTCTCCTGATGGATGAAAATGGGCATAGGGGACTCCTAGATCATCGGGCTTCGCTATACGCTTTTATTACTTTGCTGTCGAAAACGTAATAAAATATTACGAGTATAAGGGAACAAACAAGCAATCGGAGCGTGACTACCGTTGCCCAGAGACATCCGCATAAACGGTATACAAATGCGTTGCTTCCTTTCCTCCTCCTCCTTATGCCACAGGCTACTTGAAACACCGCACAAAACGCGACAACACATCTATCACTTTACGCCGGTTTCGTGTAAGCGAAAGGTACCTCCCCGGTCGTGCCGACCTAATTCAACAGCATGCATGCATGTAGTGTGGCACAGCCTTACTTACTCTTACTTAAAATATGAATATGTTTTACCGCCATCTATGATCTATGCCAAAATATCGAACTCATCAAAGCGATTAATCAATATAAATAATACTACTATATATACTACTCTATTATCTAAATTGCACCAAATTACACATGTATGCCAAATTTCATTAAAATCGGTTCAGTAGTTTCGAAATTCATTAAGGGCTTGGCTACACGGGACTTGATGACTGAAGTCATGGTGTCCTGGACTTGTGACCGTGGAATTACAGATCACAAGTCATGTGTGGTCAAGCCATAAATAGATTCCGGAAGTTGATTGTTCTGGTTTTTTTTTGCAAAATAATGGATCACTAGCGAAAATTTGAGGGATGTGCACTTTTTTTTGGTTAATGTGCAGTTTTTCTATACCTTGGGATTTTTAAAATATGCATTATATATATATATATATATATGAGTAAAAACAATGTGTGATGCAGGGACAAAATGAGAATATTATGCCACTACAACACAAAAATCATGATAACTATTATATTATTAGTTAATTAGAAATAAAAGGTGAAGTATTTTAATTTTATAATTATGGTTGTGTAACAAATCAAATTTACAAACAATCAATAATTTAACAAACAGTATTAATGGCGCTTCTATTCTTGCATAAAAGATAAAACTTAAAATAATGTTTCTCTCATCTCTTTAGGGTAAATGCGTTATTCACTAATAAAACTGACAACAGATTGTCATTTGAAAATGACGCCTTTAGTTCCTGTCTTGGCCACCGGGTCAGATAAGTTTGTAGCACTATACAAACGAAAAGGTGACTGAACATGGGGATGGATGGATAAATTACAAATGTAATAAAATAAGATATAGTCTGAAAAATTGTTCATATTTTTTAATTTAAAAATATTAAGAAATCAGCTCATTTAGCAATCTAGGGACGGAGAATATGAAAAATTGTTTTTCATTATGAAATCGATTAAACATTTAAAGAAAAATAAAATCTTTGCACTACATTTAAATGTTTGCAAGACAAATAAGTATCATAATAAAATATAATTTTATAGCAAAACGTCAATAAACTAAGCAATAACTAACATGATTATATTATTATTTCTTTCTTATCGATTTCAATCATTGTATCGTATTGTATAATCTGTGGGAACTTGATACATCGATAGTTTTTATCTCTACCCTCCTTATCACTCGATTAGTATTTTCCGATGCATTCTGAGTGCCTTTGTGATTATTATCAATTTCCGTCTATTAGTGCTTTGTTTTACGGACCTCGACCCTGCATACTTCGTACGACCCTGGATTTAACGCGACAGCTGTGACTATGTGGCACAGTCATGTGAGCGAGAATTAGCACTGCGGTCGTGCCGGTCCAATTTACATGAAATGCTGCAACTACCTTTTAATCTTTGACTATCCACCATATAACAATATTTTTCATTAAATATATTAAGCATTAGTGTTTATAAAACACCTTTTGAAATTCAATATCGTCTGATAATATTAAAGATCGTAACAACCTCACTTTTACTAAACCTCCATTATCTCAGCTCTTAGATTACCAAAGTCCTATAGGATTTCTAGAGAGGGACTAATAACTTGAATCCTTTTAATTAATACCCTTTTTATCTAATTACATTTGGGCCGGTTTCAAAAACAATTTTGAAAATAGTAAATATTCAATTTAAAATAAATAAATAATAATTTATTATTTTTAAGACTCTAGAACGTTTGTATAAACATTTCATGTTTATAAGGTTTTTTTTTTTATTTCAATCTTTAAGGTAGTTTTCTTTAGTGGCTTGATACACTGACATTGATTTGTATTTGGATCAAGCTTCTGGACTGGCACGCTAACTAGTGGCTGAAATGTGAACCGAATGCTAGCAAATTTTCGTTTGTACGTATGATATGTCATATATCAACTTGTCATTGTCATTGTCTTTTGCTTAGCGTTTTGCTAGCACTTGATTTCTAAAATGATCACTAGGGCCGAGAAAGTGCTGCCTCTATGTTTCGTGCACGTTCCTTATGCCATCTCAATTGGTTATATGCTAGTTTCATCTGTCTACGTTAAATGCTCTAGTTTTTGACGTAACAAGTCATAATGTGTTATTTATTTTGAAATACAAAAAAGTTTTCCTTATGCCAAATTTGTATTTTGAATTTGTATGACAACTTCCATTGGCCTCGAGTCTCGACCGATGTGTGATTTTTATAACGTCTCGTCAGCTTACTTCCCATGTCAAGCGTGCGTATAGAAGTTTTACTTCAATTATTTTATCAAATAAAATAGCTTTCCTTTTTTTTATTTTTACCCAAGTTATGGGTAATGATAATCTACTGACAGCATTCTCCTTGTCGTGCATCCGACGAAATGCGTCAGAAGCTCATCGGGAGTCTATAACATTTATGAATGAAGATTGAAGAATACAATCTCATTTTTAATCTAATGCATAATTTAATATGTACTTTAATAAATTGGTTTACTTGGCTGGAAGTTTCTTTTTTTAATATATATACAAAACTCTCCATGGATATAGCTCGCTTAATGTTGCTACTTTATTTTTTTATATTTACATTTCATTCCAGTTACCAAATAAGTCTAAACCGCTATTAGAATTAGCGTGTCAAGCAAATGGAAGGCCAACGCATCAGAGGACGTGTTCCGACAAGGTGGTCGGACCAGATTAGACAGGCTGTCGATTGTCCTCTCCTCAGCGCGTAGACAGAGAATACGTAGCTACATTTTACGATGTTAATATTTATCAATATACTTTTTTTTAATATGTTGCCATTATACAACTAGAAGAACACAGACGCCTTTCATA
>LUGF01039324.1:110886-129129 GCA_001625245.1 Calycopis cecrops
GTGGGATAAATTTGGGCAAACGCGTTTCAAGTGGCCCATTTTGTTGCACACTCTGCATACATATCCGGTGAATTGACACCTTTCCGTGTTATGCAAGCCGCCACACGCTTGACATTTGCGATACGTCCGCATCTGGTCTGTCTTCCTGGATCCGCCGCCTCCGCTGCCTTCGCTTCCAGCGCCGCCGCGGGGCACCGCCCGTGGCCGCCGGCGCGCGCGTCCCGGATCCCCCGGGCCCGCACCGCTGGCCGCGCCCCGGCCCGCACCCGGCCTCATCGCCTGGCACTCGGTCTCCACGCTGTTGGTCTCCAGAACGCCAGCGCGGCCTCCCAAGACCGCCGCCGCGTCCTTCTCTGCCGCCTCTAAGCTGACCGCCAATCTAAATGCCCTTTGAAAATCCAGATTGTCCTCCGAAAATAGTCTTTGACGAATCACTTCACTTGATGTACCACACGCAAATTCATCTCTCAAGTTCTCTTGTAGTGCCCCACCAAACTCACAAAACGCCGACATCTTTTTTAAAACTGCCACATAATCCTTAATGGCTTCCCCATTGTTCTGTTTGCGATTACGAAATTTGTAACGTTCTGCTAAAATACTTGGTTTGGGTTGTAGATGGTTCGCAAGTATTTTCGTGAGTTCACTAAATTTCTTAGATTTTGGTTTCTCCGGCGTACATAAACTGACTAATAATTCGTAGCACTCCGCTCCGATGACCGTTATCAAAGTCGGCACTTGCAAGTCACTATCGATCTTATTGACTATGAAATACTGTTCAATTCGCTCCACATACAGATTCCAATTGTCCGTGTGAATATTAAACTCGCCTATTTTTCCAATAGACATTGTCTGTACTCGTACGTCTTTAAATACTAAATACTAATACACGCGTGAATAACACTAAATCGTCGCCACTGAAATATTCTGGAGTTAACTGAGGGATCTTAAATAAACACAGCCGCCACGTACAGAGATTTATTTGAGACAAAGGGTTTTTACAAACTACCTTCCTTAACTAATAAACATAAATATGTCTACCGACATTACAATTATATTGTGGTATAGAGTGACGGAGGCCAAAAGATTGCCATCAGGTGATGAGGAGCTTGTCTTAGCTCCTAAATACAACAACATTAGTGATAAGAGATTGTTTCATGATTTATGAAGAAAATTCGATCATTCAGCTGACCGATGAATGGAAGTAAATTACTCTTTATAGATTTATAAGTTTAAATTAGATATTCTTATGGCATAAATTGAATCATTGTCAATGTTTTGCTGCTACATCTTATAATGAACACCAAGACAAGCAAATTTTCAAGAACAGCTAAATACATGCGAGAGAACAGTTGGTAGATGGTCCTAGAATGTCAGTCTTGGATCACTCTTTGTTTGAACGTTCAAAATGGCTGGATAATTTTTTGGGTATATTTGGCAGGCATAAGAAATTAGTAGGGTGTATGTATTTCATACTGCTAGGTAATGGTGGCCCTATAGAGTAGGTATAAGTATCCATTTTTTTAGATGCTTCTTTAAAATTTTTATTTTATTTTTAAAATACATTCAATCTTTACCCTCCTATCGTAATATTCAATTTTCTTCGCAATATTAATGCATCAATCATGAAGTCGTTGTTCATATTTCAGATTGTTGTGTTATAGCACTAATGTCTACTGCATCATACTTTTATTAAACTCGGACAAAGCGAGCTACTTTTCTTCTTCAACCTATAGCCACCCACTGCTGAGTGAAGGTCTCCTTCATTTCACGCCATTTTCGACGATCCCTTGCCATTGTCATCCATCTTTTACCGACGGTCTTTATACTTTTTGTTAGCTGAGCTACTTTTACTAGTCTTCTATTATCAATACAAAATGATACATGAGAAACGTCGAGTCGTTCTGAAATTATTGAATAAAATATGTTTAGCATAATAGTATAGTAATTAGTAGGTGTAGTAACTGGCGAAGTGCTGGTTCCCCTCTTTCACTCACCAAAATTAATATAGGATATCTCAGAAATAAGAACAATTTTAATGTTGAAACAGTAATATTGGTTCCTGTTTATTTATTGACAATATTCTTTAACATAACATACATCAAATTAGTTTTATAGAGTATTACGACATTTTTAGTGTTCTAAATTAATAAAACCTTGAAAATAGTAGTAATCTAGAAATTAGAAAAAAAATTACCATGTGACAATACAATACGTCCACCAATAAAATAAACTACAATTTACAAAGTTAAAGTAACCTGTAACTAAAAACATTTGCTAATCAAGACAATCATGCTAATAGCGTGATGGCTAACCATGAAAATATTTTCTCTTAATTCATTTACCAATGATGTTCTCGATTATTCTCATCAAATTTAGTACCTAATAAAGTGCCAACCCAAAAAAATTATCGGTCATCGTCAATCGGCCAACATCATTCTTTCACACAGCGCCACCTACTGGTTCAATTTGTGAATCTTCCCATACACCTTGGAAAGATTCAATTATAAAATAGTGCCATCTATCGTAAATTTTATCGGTTAGTTTTTAACCTAAGCTAAGAATTCATAAAGATTTGAAAAATATGCACTAAATCTCCTCAAAATTGTTTCGTGTTATCTGATTATGAGGAGTGAGGTAACAAACCATACAGTAGAAATTAATTCTATAAAGATATTAAAATTATCGGCTAAAATCAAGTCCATAATTCATCGTCGTTATATTCACCTCTATGAACCGAGAAAAAATCCTATTCCAGTTCACGAAAAAGAATAACGATCATTCTAATTATATATAGGTGTTAGCGGTACATCACATCCTAAGTAGTTAGGTATGTGGTTAAAGAGTCGGTGACTCGATCTTAAGAGGTCATAAGACCCAATTGACTCTAATTACGTAGACAGATTTTGAAATATTTTATTCATGTACAGCGTTACATTTGCGAATTTGATAGGTACTGTAATTATTCTATTACCAAGATTATTTAACTTTTAAATAGGTACCTATTTAGTAGGTAGGTATATGAAGGTATATGTTGACTATTGATATTAGTTGAATACTTAAATAGGTTAAATAATATGTTGAACACATATTTGAGCATGAACAAATTAGATACTTGATATAAATTATAGAGATATACACATTAATTGAAATAGGCACTATGTAAGACCATACTTACATACTTAATTTTTGAAGCAGATTTTCGCAACTTGCGTAAGTAGGTATTAATTTACTCCAATTACATTCGCTAATTCTTAATGCCAGTAATAGGTTAGAGGCCTAGACATAAGTAAACATGTTTTTTTTTCAAATTATCGACGGTTTTAAATAACTTCAAGACACGAATATCATGTAGGTAATTAGTCATCGTCCTGATTCGTCCCGAGAAATAAACTCAGTGCGTAATTGATTATTTACAGTTTAACATTAGACAAAGATTACAATGAACCTGTACCAATTACGTAAGTGCGACCTAATTAAATTAAATTAATAACATATTATATTACATTCAAGAAATCAGATTAGAATACTTAGGTATTTTTATGCATCGTTAAGTATAAAATTGTATGGGTTAATGACAATAACCGCAAGTTGGATGACAACGCTTGCCATCGACGCCGCAGCGACAGCCCCCGCTTGTGTCGCCCTTCCCCGCCGGCCCCCAGCGTCGACCTTTTGTTACCCAACAGATTTCAGTTTTACACGCTGAACACTTCACCCAGTCGCACCCCCATTTCTTTGTTATAATTGCGTCGCACTCTGGGCACTTAAGAGCTTCACCACGTCGAATGAGCGAATTTAAAAATGATTGAGTGCCTTCGTCGACTTGGTTATTTTCCGTAAACGATACAGCTTTCTTTAACTTTTCTTGATACTGTTCACACGTTTCACCTTCGTGTAGAGCCTGTAAAAATATATCGACAGGTCATATTTTACAATCAGGTAGTAAGAAAACATGACGTTAATGTGCTTGCAAATATTTAATTATTATATAGTTATTGGATAAAAGGTTTGGTGCGAGGTATCGATAGTCATGGCACAATCGCTGAAACGCTTGAGCAAATGCTCGGAGATCTCGATGGAGTTTCGAAATAACAAAAAAGAAACTAGAACGGTTCACGTGACACTTGTGCCAGGACGCGGAAGTCACTCCTTGAACTTGTTGATTAGATCATGTAACTAAATTTGTCCAGTGAATATATCCTTTAGAAAGAGGTCATCACCGAATTCAACTTGTTGATGGAGAGCTAAAGAGGATCTTCTCGAACAAAATGCCGCAAAGCCTCAAGACGGAAGACAGCCTGTTATACCTGTACCTATTTGCATGGAACGCTAAGTGACTAACTTGTTATTTATCTATGACATATGGCCCGATTACACATAACGCCCGAGATCTACAATAGAAGATACGCTTTCGAGTGGCAGCCCTATACCGGTATCTTAGACAGTGGACTGACGGCTTGGTTATTGTCGAAACACGGACACAAGTGGTTCTGAACTTTTCTACGGGCGGCCTATTTCCGCCAGTGGAGGTCATGCAGCTCATCATGATGAAGTTTAAATTAAAATTTAAATTTTGTGCCAATAGTAAGTATTATTACACCAACGAGTGTGTATAAATTCAAAAGGCTTCATTTCCTCATTTGTTGTTGTCCTTATATCACCATAAAAAATATTGAAAAGCGGTAGGTACCTTGTTTAAAATTACCTGACATGGTATGCAGTTAGTGTGCTTACAAACTGGACATGGAAATTTTTGGACTTCAGGCTCACAAAAAGCCCATCCCTTACAGTCTGCCGTGCGACAGTGAAACGTGTTCCGCGTTCCACATTCTGCTGTTACAAGACTTCGCGTGAGCCATCGCTCATATTCTTCCAAAGTAAGAAGCGCACGTATTTCCCGTTCTTGTAAAGAACCAGAACAATTTACTGCAGGGCAGGACACAACCGCCTCCTGACAATGACGTATCGCATCAGAAAGACAGTTTCTGCAGAATATATGAATACATTCACGAAGGACCACTCCTTCCCCTGGAGCGCATTGTTCCATGCAAACTTCACATTCAAATGGCTCGGAATTCGGTACAATAGCTTCCCTTTCTAGGTTCATTAATTCCTTATAAACATCACCACACTTGACGACGGTATTTTCATTTGGTTTCTCTTCAGCTACTACATTTACAGGTTTGATCTGTACGCCTATTCCGTTTTCTTTCGTTCCTGTAATAACTTAATTTCATTATCATATATACCCACCCACCTACAAAAGTCAAATCAAACAACCTAGGATTTTGTAATTTGGTATTGGCAACTCGTATGCAATTTCTATGTTAATTAATTAAATATATAGTATACCTAACAATGTAGTAATCCACGATTTTTCTTTTTCTACTTTAAAATCAGCATTTTAAAGCTAAAACAAATATAGCCATAGGTTACTTAACCTGCTTGTCTATCACGAACAATAAATTGTTATTATACATATTATAATCTTCCTATTATTCCATGAGTGCCAAAACGAAAACGTTATAATCAGTCTCGGAAGCAGAGATCGCAAGGAATTTTAGATGATCTTAATAACTAAGGCGGGATGGTTATTATTTATTAATGAAGTGACTTACCAGGTTCGACTAAACATAAGTAAAAAGGTGCAGAAAAATCAGCACCGGCTAACTTCGATATTGGAATCTTATCGTCCGTGCATAGATTTTTTCCTACTATCCAACGTTGTAAGTTGATAGGTAATCCCAAAGATGTTTCAGCATGGCGCATAAGATCTACCATTAATGCATTACGACGGATATTTATACGCACGGGTCCTCTTGCTGTTTTCTTATCTTCAATCCAAACTTGAATACTGAAAGTAAGCACTTAATATATCATAGCATAGCTTAGCATAGCTGCTTACGCTAGTGCTACTGCAACTGCGATCATCCACCCAATTAAAAATGGAAAAGAAATAAATTTAATTGCTTTTATAGACACTTGAAGAGGATCAAAATCCTCTTCGCCTGTCCTCTATTAAATAAAAAAAGTTCATTTTATTTTATTAGTTTATAGTGGCTAACAGGATAACCTGATAGCAATTGGCACGTCCATAGACTTTGAAGGACTTTAAAACTATGGAACAAGAGGGGATTTGATGACAAGAGTTCAATTTACTATACCTAATACTTACGGACACAGATCTTCAGTTTTCTTTGCAAAACTTGAGGCCGAAGGACCTGCTTGTACCCCTGTTTCACGTTTGCGGGCTTCATTAGAGGGTGGTTGACTGTTGTTGATTGAAATTTCACTTGCTGTGGAGGTGGAAGCTTTTACGACAATTTCATCTACTTTCTCATTTTGCGAGGTTTTTTTAATATTAGATTTAAGTGAAGAAAGTGAAGGGCTTGAAATCTCGTTATTATTGAATATCACAGGCAGGCTTTCGGCTATTATTTGTGAAGAAAATGACAGCACGGAACATGATAGACGAAGTTTGGCCATTTCTGCGGCAGCTTCTGCAGCCGTTTTTGCATCTCCTTTTGCTATGGACTGCTCTAGTTGATTAACTAGGTTCCGTCGACGAGAGTGGTGATTTAAAATTTCCAAATTGTTATTCAAAAAATTACCAATTTCATGGCGACTGGAAGAAGGCAAGTTTGAATTAACCGAAGTCGTAGGAATCTTTGTCTCATCATTTTTTTGAGTATCATTAATCTTTACTTCATTTTTTAGTTCCTTTTTATCTTCTAGATGTTTATAGGAATTCGATGATGTTGTATAAGGTAAATTTCTTTTCAATGGAATCTTAGAATTAGCTTTATCCTCTACTGGGAGACAGACAGTGGTTTTAATACTATGTATATTTTCAGGATTTGTTATAGAAATAGGTTTATCTTCTTTATTCGTCGGAAGTAAGAGATCTTTTTCGACATTAGTATTTTTTAAAGAATTTTCTCTCCGTTCAAAAAAATGCTCTTTGATGTTCTTGTTATCTACTTCAACGGGATTTAAAAGTGTAGAGATTCTTAAGGGAGTGTTACAATTTTTAGTTTTATCACTATTGGTATCGACACTTTTTGGACTTTCATCGATTACTATATTAGAGTGTTGTTTTGCACCCATACCATTATTAGTCACATTAAGTTGATTTAATACGCTACTTGATTGTAATTTAATTTTCTTCTTCTGATTATCTATAACTACATTTTTATTAACGGCAGGCGAAGCAGAAATCGAAGGTTTACAAATGTTAGGCTCGCCACTTTTTAAAGACACACTAACCCTAGAGGTTTTTAAATCGGAACGATGTGGTGATTCTTTTTCTACAGTTATTTTGTTTATAGCACCATTATGCATTACTTGTACTGCATCATGTACATTATTAGCAGAATTTGAAGCTCGATTAGAAGTTATTTTAGTAATCGTTATTGTCTTTGATTCTTCGTCGTTGGCTTCTACTCCAGGGCTTAAAAATAATTCTTTTACTTTGCACTTATTAGAAATCATATTTGTAGATGCGCCTAGCTCCGTATTATTATTATCTCCTATTCGAAGCGTTGAAGATTCAGTCACCCATGTTTTATTATCTCTGTCTCCTTTTGATCTTTTCGGTAACGAATTTTTCATTTCTTTCAACATTTCTTTTAACTTTTCTTGTTCATTACATTTATTTTTATTGGTTTGATTTACAATACTGATATTAGTGTTAGTATGAATACTACCTTGGAGGGTTTGACAATGAAAACAAACCAATACGGATGCTTGGTATTTACGTAGGCATTTTGTACAAATCCATGGATTCTCCGTCTGACTCTTTGAAGAATTAACGTTTCCTTTAAGTGCTTTTTTTGTCTCAATAATTTCTAATGCTTGCTTATCTAACTCACTTATGCTAGGTAGAAATTTAACATGACTTGTGTCAACGCTCGAATTACATTTCCTGTTTTCGAATAATTGTTTCAAAAAGCTTTTAGTCTCTTTTGAGTCCTTTTCGTGTACTTTTGCGTACTCATGTTTTTTATGGCTAGACATAGCACCATTTAAAAACATGTGTAAATCATTAGTATCGCTCTTTTGTTTATTCATTTGTGTTGTTATCTTATGTTCGTAATTTTCTTTATTGGATTCAATAATAACGTTTGGTGGCTTTGGTGCTGGTCTTTTTCTTTTATAACGCGGAAGTGTCGCAGCTCCGACCGGCGATGGAGGCTGTGGAGCGCGACGTTTGCCAGGGACGTACGCTGTCCTTCGTCTATAACTCTCACTTGTTGCTCGTCGTTGGCGTGGGTACTCGTTATTTTGGTGTGAAATCGATTTTATGTGGCTTGTAGACGGTAGAGTATGTGTTTCATACCCTGCAAACCTTATAAGTCCGTATTTGCGATGGATCGTGATGTCACTATCGTGCTGACGTCGTATTTCTCTCTCCCTCAATCTATTATTATACGTATTCGTTGGATCAGTTGCCGGTAAGATTAAAGGAGGACCACTTATTCCATATTCAGTTGGTCCTAAAAAATCGAAGCTAGCAACAGAACGGTCCGAACCAATGCTGGAAATACTCTCACTCGACGAACGTTCTGAACGTCGCAACCAAGAAAAAAGGGTCCAGATCCCTCCAGATAAAGGACGAGTACGAGGCAACTGCTCCTCTTCGTTTCCGTTCATTACCCCTGAAATAGAAAACGACAAGCTTTAGTGAACTCAATACAATAATAGATATGAATTTTAAGGTAAATAAATGTTATCCTAATCTTTCATTTGAATTACAGTTGTTACTTCTTGGAAAAATTCATGATTTATGATGAGATGAGATGTCAACCTGGCGATCATCTAAGGGTTCTATGTTTCTTTTTGAGGTACAATACCCTAAAAAATCAACGGTATGCATCCCTGTAACCTTTATTCTTGGAAATATGGTTTCCTTTACTATGTATTTCCAATATGTAATAATAATATTTTTTTTATATTTTGTGGACTTACACACCACGTTAGTCTAGCCCCGTGCTAAGTACCGTAAGGACTCGTGTTACGGGTAGGTACTAGACAACGGAAATATATTTAATGTTTTATAAATTTAAGAAATTTTATATATTTAAGATTTTTATTTTAGAAATACATATAATACATAGATAAACGTAGGCAGATACCTACTAAGGATTTAGCTTTTATATAAACTAGCAGGCCCGCGCCCACTTATGTGCGTTAATAATTTTTGTGATGCAATTATGTTCTTCGGTTGTTAGGACTAAGTTTTTATAGCTAGTCTTAGATGTGTATGTAACTAGGTACTACTACTGTACTAGGTAAAATCTTCTTGTTACCTACATTTTACAAAAGTACATTATTGTAGTGAGTGATACAAATATAAAAGCTATACAGTACCACGGATTTCATGTAAAACTAATAAAGACCAGCATTTTTGGTAAATATAAGTCTATTGTTATATACAAAACAGTTTAGTAAGCACACACTACAAATATGTTGTCCGTTTTTCTCAGACTTGACTTACCTAATATGATATAAATAATAAAATATATGATGAATAGTGTAGCTGTGTTAGTAAAAGAATTTTCATGATCGGAAGGTAGAAACCTTAACTTTTTATAATATTACCTATAGACCGTAAAGACAAAAGAAACATTCATGCGCGTTTATGCCTTTAAAATATATCTACGGATTGTTCAAACACTTCATTTTCTATAAGAAATATTATTCTATAAGAAAATATTAATTAATTTAAAAAAAACTGTAGTAACTCAAAAATGTTACACAATTAGGAACAATAAAAAATAGAACTAAAAATAAAATGATTGTGCCATAGATACTTAAAACACTTACGTTCTGAGTAATCTTGGAGCGCAGCAATTCAGAAACTAGCACATATCATGGCACAGAATCCACATTCAAAATAAGAATTTAAATCTCCATTCTTCACTGAACTGTAAATATCTCGGTATTCGTTTAATCGTAGCTACGGTATCTCTGAAATATAAAAACTGTACGTCTTTGTAACGTTTTCCACAATATTTATAATGAGCACAAAGGACGGTCGCAGTTACACGGTCCAGACAGCGCCAGCGCGCTCTCTCCGCCCGCCCATCTATATTTAGCGGTTCTTCGCGATTTCAGTTTTGCTATTTCTATTTCATTCTTGTACGATTGACCTCACTTTAATTTGGACTTATTATATTTTTTTTATCACGTTTGAAGTAAATTTATTGGCACAGTTTAGTAAACGAACTTGAAATATTTATTGCGATAGACTTGTAACAGCATTGTCAGGATTTTAAAATGATACAATGAGTCTCTTTATGAACGCAACTGTCCTTGCTGTCTTGTATTTGTAAATATGTTAATGGGTGACTTCCTTTCGTCATTGAATACTCTTAGTCACACTAATCTAAAACTTCAGTGATAGCCGAATATAAACACTTTTTTTATTTGAAAGGTACCACAACCACAACACAGGTAGGTACATACATAGTTAATTAAAAATGTGTATTTGATCAAATATATAGGTACTTTTGATATACTTCACATTTAATAAAACACTTGGAAACTTTACGAAACAAGGCGTTATTTTTTTGGCATAAAAGAAACCAGTTTCAAAAACTTTGTTGGAACTCTCTGAAGAAAGAATTAACTACGAATAGTTGGAGTACGTAGACGGTAGACCCAGTTCCAATTCAAATTTAAAACGGCAACTACACAACTTATTTATTTATTACTATGAAAATTAAATATTAATCATCATCATCATCAGCCTATTGTAGTCCACTGTTGGACGGCGGTCTCTCCCATAGCATGCCACTGGCCTCGATCTTCGGCTAACCTTTCCCACTTCCTGTCCACAGCTTTGCGTATGTCGTCGCTATAATAATTATAATGTTAATATTAACGAAAAATTAATAGACATGGTTATTATTATACAGATATAATATAAGTAGAACATGACTTACCTGTGTAATTAGAT
Source organism: Calycopis cecrops (assembly GCA_001625245.1). NCBI lineage: Eukaryota > Metazoa > Arthropoda > Insecta > Lepidoptera > Lycaenidae > Calycopis > Calycopis cecrops. The sequence goes on from LUGF01039324.1 coordinate 121,847, forward strand.
CTCATTGAATTCGTAAGCTTCGATGTCTTCACTTGTTGCAAGCCTCACACGAACCAGTGAGTTTATTAACTAAACATTACTTGCTTTATTCTGGAACCTTCTTTTTTTTCGTTACGCGGAAAAATGCCTTTACGCACTGACACCGGACCTTTTTTTTGTTGATGCAGGGAAATACGTATGATACCTAGGAGCCCGGGCGGACCCTTGGCCTATGTCGGACTCGACATTTAGTGCTATATCGACTAAACCCCTGCGCCGCCCCCCTTCAGCCGCTATAATTGGAGGGTCTATATACAATTATGTTATGCGAAATAGCAAGTAGGCCGATTGTTATCTGTATGTGCACGAGCAGTCCAAACCATCAGCCAATACAAAAGTCTGCAGTCGGCGGGAGTCATATAATTTCTTGATGCTGATGCCGTGTAGGACTTAACGGCCCGAGTTCCCCGGCTGCAAGACTACTCAGAAAGCACTAACGAGAAACGCCAATAAAATTATTGTGTTGGATATCTACTGCTTTTATGCCTTATAATGAGCATTGCTTCGTCAATAACATACCTTCTATGCGAGCACCATCATCCAAACTAGATACCTATCCAGTTTCGTCGATTTTGGATGCTCCCTCCAAAATATGTAAGTTTGTTAAAATCGTTATAGAAATCAAACAAATATTTTTCATGTGCTAATTATATTTAATATCTACATACATTATTGATTAGTTTTATCATCTGTCCGTTTCACAGCAGTAGAATGTCTGTCACTGGCGCACTGTACGACGATTAGCGCGGCCGCCACGCGCGCCGTCAAGTCTTCTTGGTTCAACTCGTGCGCCCACAGCACGCGACCCCAACGCAGCACCTGGTAAATATATTACATCAATGTCTTTGCCCTTATCGGTACACTGCTGGACAAACCTAATGGCTTTTAGGAATGTGATTATAGAATGTCAAATTAGTCGATCTCCCCAAAGTCCGAACCTTCGAGACTCGCTGCAGAAATGTTTTACGTGCGTCATGTTTAGGAGTTTTGTCTACTAAGTATTTGCGGATCTTGCATATTAAAATGCATGTCTTATAAACTACATATATCGCGCAGTATATAGCTATTTAATAAATAAAAGTATAATAAAGTGAGCAATTTGACAATGGCATTTGTGCACTTAATGATCATCAAGTAAGAATTAAAGTATGATAAGTCATTCTATCTCGCAATTTTATTTATTATGGTTCTAGAGTTTGATAATGTTTTGGTTAAATCATAGATAGGAGGTACAGGATCTCTCTATCTTAGATAGACTGACCCTATGACTAGTAAAAGCAGTAGCATAAAGCAGTGTGTGGAAAATTGGAAAGTTGTTGGTCCAGCTTAAAAATCTTATAAGACTAGCTGCCCGACAGACATGGCCTCGTCATTATTGGAAAATATGTTGTCATAGTAACATGTAATAATGTGCCCAAATTTTCAAATATCATCCCATTACTTTACCCTACAATGTTGTGTATTCGAGACACCGACTGCAGCGCCATCTGCCGGGCCGATTTGTGAATCTAAACCATTCTCAAATCCCCTTTAACACAAAAAAATTGTCAAAATCGGTCCAGGCGTTTAGGAGTTCAGTGACATACACATGCACACAAGAAATATATATACAAAAGATATATTATAGTGGGCTTACAAGAATAAACATATTGATTAGGCATTCTATTAGGACTAAGGGATTTTAAAATTTTCCTTTACCCCATTTGATGGTTTACATGGTTAAACTAAGGATTTTTAACCATGACAAAGCAGGTATGTTAGTACATACCTGGAATTCTTCCTCAAGTCGTGCAAGCAATACTGCTTCTTTTGGCTCCAAATATCGGTCAATACAGGCTAGCATTAAAATTGGTGATTTTAAAGCATCAGCACCAAAACATATGGCTATAAAAAAATACCACATTAATTACTCCGACAATCATTTTATTAAATTTATACATCAAGATTGGTCAGAGTGCTGACATCATGAGATCTTAATCAACTGATTTAATAAGCATTGTCAGCATCCTTGATGTGATTATCTGCCTGTAACCAGAGCCATTGCAAAAATAGTGAACATGTAAATAACGATACTATAATAATAGTGGTTACAAGAGTGCATCTTTGCAAAAGTGTACACCATTAACAAAAAGCACCTAGAACCATAGATTTAGAATGTACAAGATGTACAAGACACAAAGAAAATGTTTGATAAATGTCAGAATTACTACTAAAACACAAATATGACTTCGTCATTAGTATGTAATCGTTCCGCTATGGCCTCATACTAGCGTAAAATAATTGTCTCATATGTACTTCGTCTACTATCTCTTTCTTTTTCCGATGATTGAAAGTTAATTTGAATGTCTCTCTCCCATGCTTTGTACATCTTTCACGTAGTGAGAACAATTCTAAATCTATGCCTAGAACCCTGCAATTTCTAAGGAAAAAGTATTTGATCATTATTTATATAATTTATATTGGCAAGGCTGATTGTCAAAAACCAAGACTTTCAAATTGAAATAAAAATCATATTATAAGTTCTAAGATGATTCAATTCAATTCTCTTACCATTCAAAGAAGGGAAATCATAAGAAAGATAGTGTCTAGCCAAAATAGCTCTTGTGTCTGTTGATACTGGTGGTGGCTCTAAATCTTCAGAAACACTCTGTTTTATATTAAATCTTTTTTGAAACCATTCTATGACTGGATCCCATTTCTTTTTCTGCATATCTCTTAAATCTTCATCCTAAAATTTTAGCAAACAAATAAACTAATGTATTTTTGTAAAGAGCACAATGAATAAACAATATACAATTTTTACCTCTGAATAGAATAGAAGAGTGTCTGTAGCCATAAAGTCTAATAAATAACTTGCAATATCATGTGAAGTTAATTTGCCTGGATTATCTAGTGCTGTATTGCATAAGGCTGTCTAAAACAATAATAACCAATATTAGTGATATAGAACCATTACTATTAGGCTGAGATGTGACATGTCAAGAGAAGGCCTAGACTATATCAGAAACAGGACACTGCAGCTTCCGCTTCATGGCCAAAGATCAAGAGGGCGGCCCAAAACATGATGGGAGAGTATAGTGCAAAAAGATATGAGGGAGTGTCAAGTTTCTGAAGACAATATATTAGACAGAGTGAAGTGAAGGACAGCTGACAGAACGGAAAATAAGAAAGGCTGACCCCACCGGCACATGGGACGCATAGCCAGAAAGAGAGAGAGTGATTGATTTAGAACCAAAAAAAAACTCTATTCTATGGGTTCACAAATTGTTTAAGTAGTAACAAATATTAAGAAATAGATATTATATAACCAATGACTTCCAGGTAGACCAAGACTAACATACCATGATGAGATTGATTGGGCACTGTCCTAAGGTTGTCATAAACATATTGTTGTCGTTGTCGTTGTCATACATGTATATCAAAGATACTTCACAAATGGTGTGTGTGTATAAAGAGGTTTGTGAATGTGGAGAAAGCAATGTAAGCATAAAAGAATCATGATATCTCTGTTCTCTCTGCTTAGCCCTGGTGTCCAGATGTGTTGTTGCTGCGTTGCTATATAACCAATAGCTTTTGAGGTTTTTTCTTATCAATACATTAAATAATTAAAGATTTCTAATTCAGGGGTGTTACAGTTTCTAGAAGCCAAAGAGAGCCTTTTAGTAAATGACACTAGCACATTGTTTCTCAAAGTGGGTAATAATACCCTCTTGAGGGAGCTAGAAGCCTAAACGAGGGTTATAAGGTCTGTCAGGTGCTCTTTAAATATATAGATATTTAAGGTGTAAATAACTAATAAGGGATACAAAGCAACTGATTTTCAAAGTGGGTCTAAGATATGAAAAAAAAATATTAGTATATTTGGTTCTATTTGTATATATAACAAGTGATTGTCACTGTTGCTCTGTATATTGCCTTTTAAAATAATCTCCACATCCCCATGTGCACAAAAATATGGCTTAAAATGCTTTACACAAATTGAGTCCAACATGATCATGATACACCTGTTTATGTAAGTATACCTAAATATTCACCAAATGCATTGTGGGTTGCAGAATGTGGTCCTTCTGTGCATCCCATTCAGCAGCAATAGCACGAGCAAGCTGTTCTGTATTGACATTTAATACTTGACCATTTGGAGTTTTCAAACGTCTGTGATCTAAAGTAACCTCCCATTTTTTTTCGTTTTGTACTATATCTGTTTTGCGGTAAAATCTTTTATGTGTAGCTGAAATTAAAAAAATATGCCCAATTTAAATTATACTGAAAGATAGTGATTATATTAATAGTAAAATTGTAATTATTAGCAAAATAATAACCGTAATATCGACAATTTTTCCAAACAGAAAATGTCTTCGAGTTAAAACTTTGTTTTACTGATGACAAAAACATGATTTAATCTTCCTATTTAAATTTTAAAATAAGTGCAAAAGTTTATAATTTATTTAAAATAGTAGAAAAATCTATATTGAAGAATAATTTACAATGCTAAGAATGATGAATAGCATAGCAGATCCGGTTCCTGGCCCCTGCCCCTGTGCCTGCCCCTGGCCCCTGGAATACATTGACAAATGACATTATGAGATTGACGTTTGGCATAGCTTTTTTTTTCATTTTTAATCTGTCATCAATTACTTTAACTATTCATTCTTAATTAAATAATAAAGTGAGTGTAATGTTTTATAAAAAACATAATTTCTTAAGTTTAGACATTATGTATTGCACAATGTTTATAATTTTTTTATCTAACTTAGAACAGTAGTACAAGTTTGTAAGAACACAAAATATAGAAAGCATGAGATTTTCAGAAATCAGATTTATTTCACCAAACATACGAACATGTAATATTCGTATAACCTTGATTGGAATATATTAGCACTTTACGACGAGTACGAATAATTGAATTATCGATTAAAATTAAATATTGATCAAGTCTGTGACTTTTGTATAGCATAATCTGTTTAAAAAATACTGATAGCTGCTGATTGCTGTGTTGTCTGTGGTTCTGTGCTTATTGTGCATAGCGGTGCTTGGGAATCTACGCCAATTTTATTTATTTTACAAACATCGATATTTTTAATATTATTAACATGTTAAATGTGTATAAATCATTTCCTAACGTCTTGCTCGTTCTATAATTATGTTTTGAATTAATATATGACCTAGACAGTCATTTAGTGATTTTTTTAGTGTTATTACATATTGGCGGTAATATTATTATGAAATAAATAATGCGTTGCATTTGCCTTAAAATCAACCAAATAATATTTAAAATCAATGCAATTTTATTAAATAACATTGTTATTATTTATTAGAAAAGGTTTACATAAAAATTGCAAAAATGAATGAAAACAGAGATAAAGTGGCTGCTGGTTCGTCTACATGGGAAAGTCCAGCTAGTCTTAGTGATTCATCACCTGAAATACAATCGTCTCCTGGAGGAAGCGCTGAAACCCCACAAACCCCAGGCGCGCCTGTCCCCCTGGCAGCACATCTTGTTCCCGACTTACACCCCGAGCTCTTACAACAAGGATGGCGCAAATATTGGTCAAAAAGAGAAAATCGTCCATATTTTTGGAATAAAATTACTGGTGAATCAATGTGGGAATTGCCGGCTGTGAAAAGAGATTTTGACCCCATTACTGATCCTCTTGGAATTTGTCACAATGGCCCTCCTAACTCCGGTAATGTCACTCCTAGTACCAACAAGCGTCGGCCATCAGAAGACAATGGACCTCCTGCAAAAAAATTTGTCTTATCTGGTCCATGGGACTTAGACGTCCCAACTAATGTTGTTATTTACGAAAGGCCTCCAACAATATGCCCTCATCCACATCCTGAGGTTGAAGGGTTTAGATTCACTTTGGCTAACAAACTAAGGCAATGCTACCAAGAGCTTTGCCACACCAGAGAAGGTATTGATGCACCAAAAGATTCTTTTAATCGGTGGCTCATGGAAAGGAAAGTAAATGATCAAGGAGGCTCAGACCCATTGCTGCCAAGTCATTGTTTTCCTGAGATATCACAATGTATGTATGAAGAAATAATGAACGATATACCTATTAAATTGACACATCCAAAATTTACGGGAGATGCTCGTAAACAGTTGACACGGTACGCCGAGGCAGCTAAAAAGATGATAGAATCTAGGAATGCTTCACCCGAGAGTCGTAAAGTAGTGAAATGGAATGCTGAAGATACATTCCAATGGCTTCGACGAACCGTTGGAGCAACTTATGATGATTTTCAAGATAGATTAGCACATTTAAGGGTAAGATGGAAAGTTTTTTTATTGGGAATAATAACTATTTACAATTTTATACATTTGTCATCATCTATATTATAGTATTGGTTCCACATATGGTCAACTGCATTATGTTCGAGACCCAGTCAACACTCCATCAGCATGTGAATCACATACCAAGCCACAATTGATGAAATGATTTATGTTATGGTTCACTGTATGTGCCCAGACTGCAAAGAAAGGACACTAGTTATTGAGCTAAGATCTGTGGCTCAATAGTTCTGTACCAGATATCATTGAACCCATAAAGGATAATTTTGCTATTTTTTTTCTTTCAAGACCTTTTTTCTGATCTCTAGCTGTAATTTATGTCAAATACATGATCATGGTGATCACTTTAAGCACAATATTATTAAACATCATACATTCAACAAAATCAACCAGAAAAAGCCAGTTATGCATTAATTTTAAATGTGTTTGTATACCAACTAAATCGTATGAAGAGCTTCCCATTATCCTGTCTCATCTGTGGCAATGAAGTGTAAAGCCTCTGTGGTCTGGCCGATTTTATATCCAATTTGTTGAAGAGTTTATTATTGTTTTTAATAAAATCAGTATAAAATTTACCATTCATTATTGACGATATCTTGGAAATTTCTCGAAAGTCAAAAACTATTATGTAAATAAATAAAAAAAGTCTAATTATCCTCATATAATAAAAATGCCATAGTTTGTAAGTATGTTTCTTTGTTACTTCTTCATGCAAAAACTGCTGAACCGATTTTAATGAAATTTGGCACACACATCTTCCTTCGTCATCAGCCGGAAGACGTCCCCTGTTGGACATAGGCACACACACAGGACCATGAAATTTGACGACCAGGCTAGCGAAATGGGGTTTGGATAAATGGAGCATGTTACGCCAGGGGTCACCGTTTCGAATCCCGCCTTGGTCATGGATTTATATTTATTTCTATTATAAAAATCTTAAATATATAAA
>LUGF01039324.1:136243-151677 GCA_001625245.1 Calycopis cecrops
CACGCTTTGTACATCTTTCACATAGTGAGAACAATATAGTATATTGCCGACTTGCCACCCTGTAGTCACGCCACTGGTTGGCACTGTTTACAGAAACGAGGTGTACTTTCGATGGGGCGGCGGCACCGTGGTGGTGTGGCTGCAGAACGCGGCCGGCTTCGCGCGGTGGGGGCCCACTGAGGACCGGGTGGAGGCGCTGCTGGACGCGTGGCGGCCGCGCTCCAAGCTGCGCTCGCCCGCGCCGCAAGACGCGCCCGCCGCCGCGCCGCGCGCGCCCACGCCGCCCGCGCCCGCGCCCGCTGACAAGCGCTAGACCCCACGTGAGCGCCACTGATCTTCATATAACTAGATAGCTGAAATATGGAGCTACGAACTTGGTACACAACAAAACATCACGACGTAACGTCTGAGTCCGCCCTTTTAGTACACGTTGCTAATTACTTGCGCGAATATCTTACAGGAAATTGTGCGTGTAACTTAATTTTCACAAGTAAATCGCTACGTACGTGTACGTACGTTAGGACGTGGCTACTAAGCGCCTCATATGGACTGAAGACTCGATATAAATAAATTGAAGCGCATTATCTAGCCTCAGTGCATTTGTATATGTATATAAATTTATGAATTGTCTGAATATTGACGCAAGTACAAGTGCATGTGCTCTAAGCTATATTTAGTTAATGGGTATCTGAGGCCCATCAGCTGGTTCAAGCGGTTCCAATGGCGAACTATAGTATATTCTATCCATATGTGGATCAGTGGCCGCCGAAGCCGAACGCTGACCGCCCCCATGCGAGATACCGGCGCCTCCGCAATATATCAAGTATAGCAACACACTTGTATCTGTAATTGGTTGAAACTATCGTCACAATAATACAATAGCACTGGCTACATATTCTCGTTCTGATTTCAATTTTAAAGGTTTAGATCTTTGTTTTGAAAACTAAACAGTTATGTATATGTATGTCCCTAAGTACACGCTATTTACAAGACCACCCGATCATAGTTAATTTTGTAAAGTTTACAAGTTTAGAACGACCAAACAGATTACATACATTTTGTAGACAATTAAATATAGTCATGAAAGATCAATTTGTGTGAATAGAAAATCAGTTTTTTTAACATAAAAATTTAATAAAAATAAATATATGAGTATGTGAAATGCACCGGGCGTTTATACTATTTTTAACTGAATTTGGACAGAATAAAGGAATGGATTGTGTAAGGTCAGCCGGTATTGTTTTTAGCAGTTACTTGGTGGGTAGGCGGACATGGGCTACTTGAGACCCAATAGTTAATAAACCTTAGCATACATAGCTGGCATAATCCATAATAAATTATATCTAAATGTTTCGATCTTAATAATCTTTGACTGAACTAAACTTGTTATAAGTTTAAAAAAATGTCTATAAAATTTATTATATTTAGATATTTTTTGGTTTGAGGCTAAGTTCCAAATTGTGCAATAAAAATATTCAAGATCATAAAAATATTGGTGTGAAATCAAAAACTTTTCTCATTTAAACATATAAACGTATAATAAAATAAAAAATATTATTATAAAAAGCAGGAAAATATTATATTAGTAAATATTAAGTAAGGTGTAAAAATAATTATAGATGGTGCAGATAAATTATATATACTAACGTCTAAATGCAGAGAGTTATATTCAATAAAGCGAAACAGACATCCGTCGCACACATGTATAAACTAGGGTGTTTTTATGTGTGTAAGTAACATTTTGTGTTAGAACTTCGGACTTATAATTTCAATACATGAAAGTTGACTTTAGAAGCGTTTAATTGTAAAACGCAAATAAAGGATGTGAATGTAGTCTTTGTTTTGACAAATATATTGATTAATGAATTTATATACCTACATAGTTTAATTGGTATTTATTTATACATACATGACAATTACTTTGTTATATCTGTAAATATTAAAATTGCTTTTAGCACTATGGACGGAAAAATATGTATTGGACAAAAAATCACAGTACAGCGTTGGTACTTTTCCATTTTTTTGTTTATCAAATAGCGCCTGTTGCGCTGTACTGAGTAGTGTATTGTCATGTTTGTGTGTGTGCTTGTGTAGATATGAATGCTCACCACAGTCAAGTTATACGTTGAGCGGTCTCACACACTGTTATAAGAGAATGTATTTGAAATCAAGTAAGATTCACTAAGTTTATTCCTAATGAACTTTACACATTGTTTTATTTATCTTTAAATTCAAATTTAAAGTTAACAAAATATTATTACATATTGCATACAAAATATTTTACTATTTTTTTAATTCTATTCGAACAATGCTGTTATAACTAAGAAATTATTGTTATTGCGCCCAAATCAATCCTAGTAAACTCAGAAAGGAATGAAATCTATGTCTGCTGGTCACAAAATTGGTGTAAAATAAAAAGTGTAATAAATACAATAAAAAAAATACTGTGATGTGTAAAGGCTCTGTACTCTACGAGACTTGTGACCTTATATATTCCATTTGTGTATTCATAGCTAATGTCTCTAGTAGTGTACCAGAAGTCTAAAATATATGATATTATCCTTAAGAAAAGTTGCATGTAACTTGATGGTGATCTTCTGAATTTTTATTTGACAATTCACTGCGTTTGGTTGCCTTTATTTCAGTAAACTTTCATCTTTTTAGTCATAAAGGTCCTTTAATTTTTGACATATAATATTTCGTGTGGGATAAATTCGAACTATAAAGAAAATAAGAATCATGCTTTTATTTATTAATTTAAAGTATTTAGCATTTTTTAAAATATTAAACAGATCTCTTAGTAGTTTTTCATACAGTTTATTTGGAAACCCTTACTCGTAAGTATTCGCCTGTGATAAGTTCTTAAATTATTAATAGATCTTGTAATTGAGGCTAGAGTGCTACCAATTGATTGTACAATCGATACTTTTAAAGTTAAATACAAAAATATTTCTAAGAATTTACTGTCGTAGTATGTATTTGTAAAAATAAGATACCTGAATACATAATCCTTTTATAAATATTATAATTCAATAGTTACTGAAAACCGTATGTCCAGTATAATTAAAATGACTAGTTTCGTCTTGAACGGATGAGCATAACTGCGAAACAAATCGATTGCAATATTTATGGCTAATAACGTCATGGACGCCAAAAGCGCAAATGACGGCTCTGCCACAATTTGCTAACCGTAATGAGAAAGAGAAGAGTTGAAGGAATAGCGCGATGCTGATCGCTAGAGATGCACAGATATTGTGAACAGTGAGCAGTTCGTTCAAATGGTGTTGTAGATGTTATGTCACAGTGCAGTCAGTACAACCTGTGCGCGACAAGTGTGCGTCGCGGATACGTGCAGACACTACTACTACGTACAGTACTACTGAGTATCTCGGGGAAATGCGGGCTGGGGGAGCCTCTACGCGATTCTGTACTTATCACGCACAAGTTGTATTATTTATATTATCCGCAAATAGCATTCTAAGATGATGTGTAAACTTCATGTATTAATTTAATGTTGTCCGTGCAAATCGTGATTTATGTACATACATAATTATATAAATACCTATCTATTTTACATTTACTTCTCTATATCAGATATATTTATGTGACTGTAAAGATAGGGCAAAGAAATCAAACATACGAATAGTAGCAGTCGTATTGGAATACAACTTGTATTTTATTTTATAATTCAACTGTAAATGAATTTAATGAGGCGTATTGGAGCTAACGACTCGAAAGTTCGCTGTGGTAATGAACTGAAACATTTGTCTATTATTTTATGTTTATTTATTACAAAATCCATCCAACCTTAAAGCAAATATGGTAGTGATCAGATTGTAATTGATTTTTGTTACTTTTGGGTTGCGGCATTGACTAAAAAGTACGTGTACTCTATAATATGTTGAAGTTTGTTATATAACTGAAATTAATTTATAAGTAGCTGACGGCTGAAGGGTTGGGGTGACTCTAATTGATATCCGTCGCACAAATATTCATTGAGGGAGGCCTTCAGTCCAACGGAGAATGGATATAGGTATTTCCTGTTCGTTTTCGCGAGACTCCTTCAAAGCCTTTAAAGTACCATGTACCACTGTTTGATACAATTCGTATTTAAGTTTTATGGGAGCTGCATCTTCTATGTAAATAGCGGGAATTATGTAAATAGCTTTTGGATAGATTTTAGTTATTCTTATTAAAGTTCTTTTTAAGAACCCATTTTTCACTGTTGTATAATTCGATAAAGATTATATTTTGATTGTTTTATTATTATATTTTTTAGAAAAACCAATGTTTTTTATTTAATCCAGACATGTAATTCAATTTGCTCATCATCAGTTGTAGGTATCACACATTTCTAGAAACGGTATAATAATGGTACCTAAATTGTTAAAAAAAGACACCACAGAAATGCTAATCGGACACCCGCACTCAGGGGTTCGTCTCAACGGAAAATAGGAACGAAACAAGTTATAAAAGAGAGTGGCATTTACCTAATAAAACCACATACTTAGTGTATAATTTCCAGTCTACACAACTATAAACAGATCAATCGGAGCAATAGTTTAGCCACAGGAATTTTTAAAGTTTTTTCTTACTACGTACACGCTGTATCGCCACGTATCGCAGCTGATCGCCGACTATAGCCGACTGGGGTCATTCACCCCGTGCTCACTGTAGCCGCCCGGTACAAAGAGTGATAACATTTTTTCGCCATTTAACTTGTTTGAAAAAAGTATTTTCGTATAAGTACTTGTACTTTTTTTTAATAGTTTCGCATTAACTGCAGGCACTTATATTACCATATGTGGTTTCATTTACTGCCTCTCGCTCTTATCAATCCTGTATAAGTTATTTATACATATACATATACATACATATACGCTGCAACTATTTTTAATTGCGATTTTCTAATAAACTAATTGAGTTATCGAACTACAGTTTGCGGCACAAGTCAGCACAGCACTAGCACAACTTAGCACATCATTAATTTTTTTTTTTTCAAAATGGCGGTGTTGCGACAAATTTTTTAATTGCGATTTTCTAATCAACTAATTTAGTTATCGAACTACGGTTTGCGGCACAAGTCAGCACAACACTAGCGCAACCTAGCACAACTGTTTTTTTTTTCATTCTAACAAAATGGCGGTGTTGGGCCTTAAAAACGTTTTTTTTTTAATTTTCGCTTTAATTTTCGAGATATCGAAGCGCGGTTTGCGGCACAACGTACCACAAGCCTAGCACAAGCTAGCACAACTTTTATTTCTTTTATTTTCTAAAATGGCGGTGCTAACTTCATAGACATTTGTTACTCTGGGTACGGAACTCTAAAAAAATATACTATACTAACTGCGGCATTAAAGGATATAGAACTAGGCTCTTGGAGGTAGGAGGAGAAAGGAGTGCAGCGCATCTGTATAGCTTCAATGGGGATGTCTATGGGTTTCGGAGATCATGAAAATTGCTCCGACTGCTCGTTTGCCATTATTCCATAACAAAAAAAACTACTATAGATGGCCTCAACGTACCTTATTACGTAGAGCAACAAAACTATAATTTTGATTTTATTTTACAAGCTCTTATATTATTACTGGCGCCTGTCCTGTTACCTGATTTAGTGCAATAGAATCTTCAGAGGAATTGACTCATTTTCCAGTGTGTGATTGACCTGCAAATGTTTTTATGGAAATTGAGGATAGCTGAGAGCTCTGTAATAAAATGTTGCAAACACGTCCTCTTCAGATTCGTTTGATTTTTTATTTTAAAGTTTCGGTCTACGTAGATGACATCCAAGGTCTGAGAAGGAATGTGGCCTTGGGAGCGAGCTATATAGGTAATAAAATATAGCAACCAGATCAGTGGTTGACGTCGTTTAATGTGTTGCAAAAGGTTTTATTTAAGACTACTTTTACCCGAATTGTGAAGCTTCCACAAACTACGCAGGAGGAAACCACCGTTTGCATATTCGCGTAGGTAACACTCTGGTATAAGCTAGCGATGGACGATTGCTACTAAAATTTATCGAATTAGTCGTTTGTCCCGTTTATTCGATTGTTATGAACAAGAGAAAAAAATTCGGCGGGCGATTATGACTGACAAGGTAGGTAATCGTATTAACTTATAATAATGACTTGTGCTGTAACTTTATAACTTAGTAACAAGTCGATTGTTATTCGAGTGTATCGCGACGAGGACTACTAAATCGACGCGATATTCGAACGGCAGCCAGTCGACCTCGTACGATTGCGCGTCGATTGTTATTCGAAAAATCATGTCGAGTACCTAACCACTAAATCGACAATCGAATGCGCTATAACAATACTTTCGATTTATTCGATTGTTTTTTTCACAACAATCGCCCATCGCTAGTATAAGCAGGCCCATCCCATCCCAGGCCGATATATGAAGTATGTACTTACTAGCTGTTCACACCGTACCCTCATATCCCATGAGGGTACGTTGAGAAGGATTTCATAGTCTAGTTTGTCGGATCGAAATCTACCTATGTATGTATATAAATTTATGAGGGGGTTGTCAGTTCAATAGCCATAGGTATATGGAGCGTTCATAAAGTTCCACAGACTTACGGGCGTACGGTTCGTAGACGAAAGCTAGCCATGTGAATAATACGAGGATACAGCAGCATACCCTTGTGAAGCGTCTCCTGCTTAAAATCAGACTCGAGACAACGGCGATTTACCTGTACTTTTGACGGGATCGGGTAATGCTCATCTCACGCTAGAACCGTGTCCTGCATGAGACACGCAGAGCGGCAGATGCCGATCGCCGGCTTTGCTCCTAATGTCTCCCTCCCAGCAGAGGCATCGGCAAACCTTGGAAGAGATTTAGCTAGAGACATGGTGCGAAACCTTAGACGTCCATAAGAAAACCACTGAAAGGGATCGGAAAAAGGTTGATCCAGATTTTTGAGCAGTGCTACGCAATCTTGCCGATAATCTATCTGGTCCTTCAGCCCCAATTTCCGGAGCTTAACAAATTGGGCTCTATAATAGGTCATTGTATTTCAGTAGGTACTGGCATCCTCCGCTAATAAGTGATGAGTGGGCGTTCGTATACGCAGGTGTCAGGATTTAGCCGGACATGTCGAGCTTTTTACAGTTGTTTCAGGCCAAATTTACGCAAGTTCGGCCTGTCCGTTTTGAAGAGTTTGCCAAAAAGTTCCCGGGCGTGTGATTGTTAGTGTCTTAGAAGGATAATAATAAGTCCATCCATCCTACATAGCCAAATAGGATGTTAGTTACAAATTAGCTTCTGTCAAACAAAACACCAAAACATAATTATGATCATAGTAAATTTTATTTAGCTCATAAATCACCTACAATAAAATATATGACCGCCCAGTTGAAAATATAGGCGGAACTTGGAAAATACATATGCACTTTTAACAACAACTAACACCTAATATTTTGTTATTTGCAAAAAATATTTTGCTTAGTATCATCAATACAACTTGTTTATCTGTAATGTTAATAACTACAAATTACAAACAAAAGTAAGAAGTACAGTAGGTTAAACTAAAATATTTGTTATAAACTAATATTATGATATCTTAGTAGTTTAGAAAAAATCTATTCAATACCTTAACCTTTCGGTTACCGCGGACGTTCATTGACGCTTCAAAAACACGCAGCGAACACGTGGTCGGTACCGGGAGATTTAATAACTCTCTTACTACCTACATAGTGATAGCACAGTTGTTTATTCCGTGTATGCCATCAAATAGTTTTATTGTATTAAAAATTACATTAGTAACTTATGTTCATATTTGTTAATTATAAACTAGTTTAAACCTTTACATATGCCAGTAAAATATTACAACTACTCTTACATTTAGTTTAATAATTTGTGCAAAAGTGTTGTGAGATCCCATTTACATCTTAGGTATTTTTGGCAATATTTTTAGAGTAAATATGCTACAAAATAATAAAGAGCATTTAACAAATTGATTGTTCTTTTGGTGTTTAAAGCTTATAAGTTTCTAATTAGGTGATGATAATAAAGTCAAAAACAATATAGACTTTTATTTTGTACAAACAAATTCAATAAGCCTCCATTTTGCAGTGTAGGTACTTTGGCCTTCATAATGTGAATGGCGAATGGGGCTAGCCAGGTATGAATATAACTTTAAGCATCAATGTTCACTGTTTTAAATTTTTGTTTGCCGTTTAAAATTATCATTATATATATATAATAATACACATATATTTACATAATAATGGGTTGATAAAGGCGAGACGCATTAATTTAACCACATGTACCTACAACAAAAAAAGTTTACGACAAGTATAAAAAAATATTTTTTTTTCAATCAAGTTAAATAGCGAAAAAACGTAAACATGCTTTGTACCGGCTCATGCAGCGAATTGCAACCTCGTACAGGGTGAACGACCCCAGCCGGTCATAGTCGGCGATCAGTTGCGATAGTGTGTATGAAGTGAGAAAAAACTTTAAAAAAATCCTGTGGCTTATTCCTCCGAGTGATCTCATTTTTGTTGTGTAGCCTGAAAATAATATACTTAATATGTGGTCTTAATTCAATGCTTCTCACTTTTATCAACCTTGCATATATATCACAAGCACAAACATTTAAATCCAAACTCCAGTGTAAACTATAAACATTATAAATGTTTCTTATCTTGTCTTTAACTACTGTTTCACATACTGTTTCAATACTTGAAAATATTTGCTATTACAAAATAAGTTTTTTCTTATTGGTTATTCTTTTTATTACATGTTACAAATTTCGTGGTGTGTATAACTAGTGTTGAATAACTATTATAATAATGTTTACGACTGTGCAATAGGCTATGTTATATTTAACTCTTCTCTATGGATTGTGCCATAAAATAATAAAACTTAAAATATGTTTTTGCATAGTGAACTATGAAAAGATTTTAATCTTTTAGTATTCATCGTCTTCATCCATAGCAAAATCCACACCAGAATCAGCACAAACAGGGCTGAAACAATAGAATTTATTATAAACAAATAGAAAAGTAGTTTTATGCTAGTAAGTGGTACTGTTACGGACAAGGGTCCCAAAGAATGTGAAAAGGGAAGGGGCCCAAGCATCGGCATAACAATTATTTTAATGTGTATGGGCATTGCTAGGCATTAAAAGGCTCCATCTGCTTGTTTGACTGCTCGACAAAAAAACAAACTGGTTACAGAAATAAATTATAAATTAAAGCCATGCAAATTAATAATTACCTCAGAGCCTTGCATGTAAAGAAAACAATCCTCTTTAGTTTTCTGTTGTAGAAAAAGTAGCTGAAAGACCAAAGACAACCAGGTTCACCAAAAGGATCACTGGCTAGGTCTGGATTGTAGCTATATATTCTGCACCCAGGCAGTTGTACCTCTTCTTCTATAGCAGCCCATAAAGCAGGCTTAAGTTGTCTCCAACGCATACCACCAACTGCAGATAATGCAGCATCAACTGCACTTTGTACCCAATTAAGTGATGGCTCTGCACTAAATTCGCTGCTCTGTAGAAAAATAAAGCAAAATGTAAGACTGTAAAGCTGAGAACTACACTCAAAACCATTCATACCAACATAAGAAACCACAACTCCTCCCCTCCCACATACACTTGCAGTTTTAGCCACCAATTCTAAGAAACCTGTATCTAACAATTGGTAACAAGCTAAAACTATGTTGGAACCATCTTAAATATCACATACCAGATATTGTCGGCTTACTGCAAGAACTCATAAATTGACATTTACAAAACATTAACATTAACAAAATAAAACAATAATACAGTTGATTTTTCAAAGTTCTGTAAATGTCAATTAATGAGTTCTTACAGTAAGCCAGCGATATATTCAATGAAACATAACTTTTAAAGCTCAGACAAAATAGATTAGGGCATTCTTATTGCTAAGCGAGCAAATAAGCAACAAGCCACATTATTAGCCTCAATAACTTCATTTTTAAAAAAGATTGGCAGACTTATAACCTACTTTAACCTCATATTCCCCCTATAGGCTATCAGAAAGTTTTCATGCCACATAAAATGCAATTTCAATATAATATTGACAAATTACCTTTGCCATTGAAAAATCATAATCTGGAAAAGCAGCATTTAGTGTAGCAATTAGATAAAACAATGTTTTCCGAGATATTGTATCACACAGCACTCCATCTTCATCGCCCGACAAACTGCGGCTATAAACAAATACAAAATCATTTAAAAATTGTATCTCAAAAACATAATTGATTTATATCAACTATCTCACATATAACATAATATGCTAATCAATTCTTGTGACCCCACAACAAAACTAATAGGCATCATGCTGAATTTTTTTCACTAGCTTTTCTCAAATTTGTGCTGGGGTTTAACCTGGTTTATTTTCATTCATCATATCATTCAACATTCGTTGTATTTAATGAATGCTTTTATGATTTTAACTATAAAAATAGATTATAAATTATTGTGTCTGTTAAAGATGAACATAAATCAAATAGTAATTTATCATCTTAGGAATAGCAGCAACATCTGTTTGTTTTATATTTCTCCCTTGCTATGAATACATGTTTGATCTGTTTATAATAAAAATATTTCAGTGTTTATTGACTTCATTTGCAATATTAAGATATAAAAAAAAACTGAGTTTTGTATATGTATGATCTGAATAGAGGATATTGTGTTTTCTTTGTTGAAGTTGTGCCTGAATTAGCTGGAGGTGGGGGGGGGGACACAGTGTATCTCAATATATTATTAAATAAAGAGCAGTAGTGTTGTTGTTTGCTTCTTCTGTTGTATAGATAGATATATAAGATATTAAAGTTTGATTAGATTGATACCTGTAGGATATCCCTTCCGGTGGGGATAAAGCCTGTAAGTTGTGGGTGGTTTCACCATCTGCAGTGAATTTTTTATAAAAGGCTTTTTCAGTACCAGCCATTTTACAACTGTAGCTCTCTATGCGACCTTGCACAGCGCTGTCCCCATTTAGGATTGACAAGGCTCGACTTAGAGCTTCTAAGCGCCCACTCTCTAAAAGTTTCATTTTCTTCTTTTTGGTATTACTACGAATTTACCCTCTAAGACTATTTATTGTAGCTGAGAAAAAGACCAAACAATTGCAAGGTACATTACTTCTGTACATAGCAGAGGGGTGTATAAATATTCCTTTTCTTTTTGAATGAAGAAGTTTCACACTCGGAATCAAACTCGTCTTCTGTTCTTTTTCCTCGCTGATGAAATGCGGGAACATCACAAAAAAGGGAAAATTAGTTGATATACAAATTGCGTTAATCGCTTTAGAATATTATTTAGCTCCACTCAAGGCTTGTTTATGCAACAATGGCGCGTCACTTTTTGTTCAGAACTTCGATACTAACAAACAAACACTAGTATCAAATGTTAGAAGAAAAAATCCATAGAAGACATTTTAAACATCACAAAAACGTAACATAAACGGATAAAAACAATTCGACTCAAGTTATTAAACTCGCAATTTAGAAATGAAAAGTAGGTACGCGCACTGAATTGATTCTTGATTGAACTCAGCCCAGAAGACGGAACCACAGATGACAGAACTCAGAATTATGTTCTCATACAGACAAAGCATAAGGACACAAAGAAGTATCGATATTTTGCTTACTATATCGATACTTTTGTACTCGATACTTTAGGTGCTCAGCTGCTCGGTACCTTTACTCTATGAGTAGAAACTTTTAGAAACGTTGGTTTATGAGTCCAATCTTTAGATATTTATTATAAGCTAGCATACTGAAGGGATAGTCGTCCCTTTGCAACATGTTCAGGTAATTGCGTGGTAAGTGTAGCCAAGCCATAAACAGATTCCAGAAGTTGATTTTTCGGTTTTTATGCAAATTATTGTATCACTAGCGAAAATTTGAGGGATGAGTAGTTTTTTTTGGTAAATGTGCAGTTATTATACCTTGGGATTTCTAAAACATACATTATTATCCAAGATTATGCATTTCCTGTATGCCCTTGTGCATAAATTTTCAAACATTTTTTAGAGTTGAGCAGTTTTTTTATTCTCATATTCAAAATGTGCAGTTTTAAGCCCTTACCCCTTTGATTATATACACGTCTAGATACCGCATCAACCACCTGAAAGCGCCGTAAAACGTCTCTACTAGATCTAGTAGAGACGCTCTTCGCTTAAGTCAGTGTCATCTAGACCGTAACGCGATTCTGAGCTCTCAATAAAAAAAGAAATATGCCGGTTTGTTCTGTTCAACTGTGTCATAACCATGCAGGGAAATCTGATAACAAATAGAAGATCTTATTTCACCGGTTAGTTTTTAAATTTTCGTAAGTATTGTTAAGAAAATACGAATATTAATTTCACAATTTACTAGTGGTACGGTGTTGTCACTAGAAAAGTAGGGTAATTTTCCAAAACTAAAGGGAAGTTTTTTTAATATTATATAGCAGTGGAGTTTACACACTACGTTATACTACCCCCCGTGCTAAGTACCGAAAGGACTTATGTTACAGGTATTAGACAACGGAAATATATTTTATAAATTGAAGAAGTTTTATATATTTAAGATTTTTATTACTGAAAAATACATATAATACATAGATAAACATCCATAGACAAACATATATTCCGCTTATCCGAGCCCTGCACCACTGCTCCAGCCTGGTCGTCAGATATAAGATTTGATAAAGCACAAATCCTCGCTAAATAATACCGATGCCATCCAAGGATGATCCGTGAGGCCGTTTAAATAGCTATATTATAATGTGCAACATTCGTGTAAACTTAAGATGTCATTATAAATATTGTTAGTATATTTTATATTATGTAACACTGACTGTAAATAAATAAAACTGATTCATAAAGTATATTTGGAGTCTTATTATCAAGTAAAAATTGTAATACTTATATAGCGATCTATAAAACTAAAACTACCTTCGGAAATCCTCTCATTGATAATAATAATAAACTCTCTCTCTCTCATTGATAAAAAAAAAATAAAAAAAATCACAATTTATTTTTAATAATAATAAGCAAACATTCTTTAAAAAAATCTATATAGACAATATTTACATAATACGTATATTCCTATTTTATTGTTTGCTGTTAGTTCCTCCTGATTTAGTAACAAAATTAAGGGTAATTTTTTATGCTGTTGGTATCCCTTTACACGCACACATTGACGGTTTTAAAACAATCTGTACATAACTGTCACCAAGTACTCTGTGACTGTCACTCACACATTGTGTGAAAAATGAGACGTTTTCTTTGCGACGTTTATTTGAAATGCTCCATCTAGACGTGTATATAATCAAAGATCAAAGCCCTTACCCCTGTCTACGCCTTACCCCTTGTATTTTTTATTCTAAAATATCATTACTCGATTGGCCAGGACAGGTTGGTGGCTTAGCGTGGCCACATGAGATAGCAGTACTGTCATTGTTGACAGTGTTGACACTGATTGACTTGATTTTTTGACCTAAATTTAATTCTTTATTATTTTCTAGTAGCTTCAAAATAGTTCAATACGGGGTAAATAATTAAAATATTTTTTTAATAAAAAGATAGAGAAGAGAGTGAAGATAAAACGAGAAGATAATAGAAATATAAAATATATAATTTATTGCTCCATAAATAAAACCATTTTTTATGCATATTTCGTATTTTTACTACAGGCTCAATTAGGCTTCACTCCTATCCGAAACTTTTATTTCTGGTTCGATTACGGATACTGATCTTTTTTTATCTCGGATATCCGTTAGTTTCGGATGTGTTGCCCTCCTTCCTCCTCCGACCTCTGGCTACTTACACATCGCACGAAACGCGGCAGCACAGATATCACTTTACATCGGTCTCGTGTAACCGAGAGGTACCTCCCCGGTCGTGATATTATAAAAAAATCGGTTGTCTGTAAAGTCGGTTTACTGACGATAGTTGAACGTGACAACGTCTTAAGAAAATACTGATGGAATGGTAACATTTTTCAAAGGAAAATTTTAATTTCATTTGTATGTGTGTAGAGAAGGAGGTAATTGGAAATCACAATGAAATTGATCAAGTTAGATTTATTTATACGCTTAAATACAATCATGTCATTTTTTTACAATTTAATAGTTTTTACAAGTATAAATGTCGTCACTCAATTTTATCGCTCACTCAAGTAGGAGAGAGACGGACGTCGAACGCAGTCGAACGCGAGTCGCGAAGGCCGATTGTGCCTCGTTGTCACTCGTTCCGCGCTCTCGCTTGCACTTCAAGCCTTACATGGAACGCCTCGTAACGCCGCATGGGTCATGTTTTTTCGTGCGTACAGCGGACAGCCCTAGCCGGTTCAATCGAAATAAAAGACGTTGTCACTTGTTGTTATCTTCTGAAAAATTATTAATACGGATAGATTATACAGAATGATGAAAGTTTTTACATAACAAGTACACAGAGTCTTCTTACAGAGTCAACGTCAGTAGTTACCTAAGTCATCCTTTGTAATTTCGTTTGATCTAACTGAAGAAGATGGTGACTGCATAAATATTTAAATTTCCTGAATAATTTATATTACCTAAGTTTTTTTAAGTTACATCTTGCACCTACCTATTTGTTATTTATGTGTATTAAATAATGACATACCAGTAACGGCACAGCATTAGGTAGAAGATAAGTTAATTTCCTTTTTTTTGAAGAGCATATTTCTTAGAGAATATTTGCTACATATCCTAAACGAATTCTTTGGAATCCAATTAATTTGTCTTGTTGATTGAAACCATTTTTGTGTAAAATTTTATCATTTGGAAACCTGAAACATACTTAATATACATTACATGTTTCATAAATACGTATAATATTAATAAATTTACCCACAATTGGGTGAGAACGTGATCTCTAACATTGGCAACGCGAAGGCAAAATAAATATTGGTCATCAATTATCAAATTATAATAAAAATACTATGTATTGAATTTTTTGCGTATTTCAATTATACAATTTTAAATTCTACTTTATATTATAAATCATAATAGCTATTATATAGCCAATAGCTATTATATAGCCAGCTATAGCTGGAGCCAAAACTAAGGGCTAAACGTTGTTTTAACAGAGTGTACTTACAAATGAAATGATCGAACGTCCGTATCTCTACTTTCGCTATCAATTTTACACTTTAAAATATTATTAAAACTATTAGCTTCTTGTACAATTTGTATTCTGTATATATTTGATTTTTTTCATATCGAAAAAATGTCAAACAAAAAATGCTCCAACCAACGTCAAAATAGCTTAGTAGCAACCGTAGACAGAGAAAAGAATAGACTGCGGGCACGTGAGTAACCAACGTCCCCGGCTAATGACCCGGTCCCGCGGGTAGCCCAGGGCCCCACGAATACAAAGCCCAAGAAGAGGGGCAGGAAGCCCAAGAAGCAGGGTGGACAGAATAACACCGAGACGGTATCTGCC
>LUGF01039324.1:160896-170938 GCA_001625245.1 Calycopis cecrops
GTCGGTAGGCAAAAAAACTGTCCCCGACTGCTCGTTTGCCCCTATATGATAAAAAAACATAGTTATTTTTGTTATAGTATAGAGGAATTTGGACTTAGATAGCTTACTATTCTTATTTTACTATGACAATACTAAATCTTACAGTACGGTAGGCAGCCCTGAGTTGGCCTAGGTTGGCCCAACGTGTAAACGTACCATCAAATTTCATTGAATTTTGACAGTAATTATTAGTCCACAGACCGTCCACAGACCGTCCACAGACCGTCCACAGACCGTCCACAGACCAACCACAGACCACATTAAGTAGTCCGTAGACACTATTTTATATTGATATTCCCTTTATAGTTTGTGCGTAGACAGAAGAAAACTTCCTTTCCGTTCTCTGTCTACGGGTGAGTTCCAAAAATCTGCCAGTACTGCGCAGTACTTTTACATTTGCCAAATCCATACTGAATTGTCCAATTTGACAACTGTGCAGTACTGACAGTAAATTACGGAACGCAGCCTACGATGTAGGTATTCTAGTCATGTAGGTAAGTGTAGGTACTATGCGTAGACAGAAGAGTATTATGCAAATTGCAAAGAGAATGTCACATCATAGTAAAATAAGAATAGGCTGTATTTAATATATATAATATATTCATTATTCGGAGACATAAATACCTACTCTTGCCTTGATGCCTAGGGTTGAAATTTTTATTTTTTTTGTGTGGTTTTGATAAGTATAAGTTTTCAAAAATTAGGAGTACCTGCCGTTTTGTTTGTATGTGAAAACAACAACGCCGTACTTCTCGCTCACATGAAAGCGTAGTAATATGACAACAGTGCTATCGCGTCTCACGCGGTGTGTAAGTAGCCAGTGGCCCATTGAGGGAGGAGGAAGAATGGTTCATGGAGTTGGGAGGAGAAAGGAGGGCAGCGCAACTACTAATCTGTTGTGCGGATGTCTATGGGCGTCAGTAGTAATGAAATTGGCATCTACTTCTCGTTTGCCCTCTTATACTATAAAAAAATAACAATGTAATGGTAACTTTAAATAAAGTAAGTAAATTTACTAAATTTCTATTGTATAGCTTCTGTGCGGATGTTTATGGGCGTTAGTAGTCTTGAAAATGGCTTGGTGTTCGTTTGCCCCTACATACAATTAAAAAAAAATTGTGTGTAAGTCTTTGATTAGTCGCCCTACAATCAAAAAAAGAATACAAGTCAACAATTATATGCAAGTGTGCGTGCAAGCGTTGTTGTACACTATGCAATTACGTCTCTGTGTGTGTGAATAATAATACCAGCTATGTAAAAATCTCCAATAAATCATATTAAAAAATAGACTATTTAATATGATATTTTTAGGTGATTGTATGTAATATTAATAAGTTTTAGTATATTTCATTAAGTAGTTACTTTCTTATATAAATAAAAAATGTGTGTGAATATTGTGTTAAATGAATCAGATTTATTAAATTAATATTAAATCACTTATATTATTAAGCATTTACTTATATAATATTAAGTATAAAATATTAATTTCAAATAAACATGTTCCATAAGAGGTAGTGCCATGCAGCCGCATTGGGCCGGCACGGCCGGAGATGTACCTCTCGCTTCTTTTTTTTTTATGGTACCTATAGGGGGCAAACGAGCATATGGTTAGTGACTACTGCCGCCCATAGACATCCGCAAAACTAGGTGTCTTGCAGACGCGTTGCCGGCCTTTAAGGAAGAGGAATGCTCTTTTCTTGAAGATCCCTAAGTCGTATCGGATCGGAAATACCGAGGAAGGCAGCTGGTTCCATAGTACTGTTGTACGCGGTAAAAAATGGCGTTTATACCGCTCAGTACTACATTTAGGAATATCGAGATGGTGGGCATGGAACTTTGAGTTCTGTCGCGATGTCCTATGATGGAACTCAGCTGCTGGTATTAAGCCGAACAATTCCTCGGAACACTCCCCATAGAAAATTCGGTAAAAGATGCAGAGGGAACCGACATCTCTCCGTAGGGCCAAAGGATCGAGCTGCCCGGAAATAACAGGGTCCATCAACGATTCGAGTCGCTCTACGTTGAATACGGTCAAATGGATCTAGCTGATATTTCGGGGCCCCTGCCCAAAGGTGGGAGCAGTACTCCATATGCGGGCGGATCTGCGCCTTGTAGAGTTGCAGTCGGTGGGCTGGTGTGAATTACTGCTTAGCCCTGAGTATACCCATCTTCTTTGAGGCAAGTTTAGCCTTTGATTCCAAATGACCGCGGAACTGAACGTTGCTCGATATGTTGACTCCTAGTATTCCGATGCTAGCAGTGGCCTTTAGGGGAGTGTTTTCAAAGCGAGGAGATACGACAAAGGGTGACTTTTTTGCGGTAAACGCGCAAACTTGTAACGACGTCGGCCTACCGTGAGCCGCGAGTGCGATGTACGTGGTGACCAAGAAATAAGTTTTTGTGTAAGTATAACAAAAATAATTAGGATAGCGGCGCGGCGCCTCTATTGTCTTGGCGCCTGTGTGCGCCGCACCTTTCGTACACAGGGGCGGTGCGCCCATGCCTGGGTGCTTAAAAATACAATTGGATCCGGTAGGTGACGCTGCTGTCGGTATGTCAACTACTAAACGGGTTAAGAAATTGGGTTGAAATTTTGTATGTGTATTTCCATTGTTTCACATACACGAATGTATTATCTATAAATAAAAATTGAATGTTTGTCTGTATGTCCTTTCTAGAATCGTAATGCATAATACATTTGAGAATTCGATGATTTAAAGTAGTTGTTCTGAATGCGCCCACGAAGGTTTCTAAGTTGGTACGACCAATTTTCGATAGATGGTGACACTGTCATTCCAATGAATTTTATATAATCCATGCTTACAAATCTGTTTGTGGCGCATTTAATATTTACATGTATACATAGAAATAAATACATATAATCAAAAAACTTGTGCTCATTAAACTTAATACCTTTTCAAATAACTAATAATATTTTCCATATTTTTTTCTCTTGTTAATATTAGATACACTAACTTTTCTTTTCTTTCTACATTTTATATAAATATTTTCCATGAGAATAAAATTATAGTCCAATGAAGTGGATGCCTTGATTTTCACTACCTACAGATTTCCCCGTTTTCTTTGTACAAGTAAAACCTGCACAAACCGGTACCGACTCGTACAGGTACCGGTAACTTATTTCTCTATGTGAGCATGACATAACTCATAAGCGCTACAGCACTGCGCAGATCGCGGCTGTATGTGTATCGTTTAGTATAGCCGTTGATACGTCATTGGCAAAAATGGCAATGTTGCAAAATTTATACGTTGAAAGAAGAAGAAGCAAAGTAATTGGACGCCTTTGATGCTTTCACTTTGTCCAACTTTGTCTAGTTTTTATTATTTATTAATTTGTATTCACGGGATTTAAATAATTATCAGAAATCATATCATCAGATTAATATAACAAAAAATAAACAATTTAATATGTCGGTTGCATTTGCGCCAAGAGGCAACCGGCCACCATTGAACCCTACACAAATACAGAAGATGCTTGATGAAAACGCTCATTTAATACAAACTATTCAAGAATATCAAGCTAAAGGTCAGCTAATGGAATGTCATCAATATCAGCAGGTTTTACATCGAAATTTGGTGTATTTAGCGTCAGTAGCTGACTCTAACCAAAATATACAAGCTCTTTTGCCGGTAATTATTATTTGACATTGTCTCTATACATATTCATATGACTTTAGATAGGTTATTGGGGCCTATACTCTAAACCATAAATCTAAAACTTTGTAAAAAAATCTTATCTGAGCACAATTACATTTTTCGATTCTCTCAGATCGTAATCTCTAGCTGTGCCAAATTTTACATTGTTTTTACTTTGATTATCAATTTCAAAGTTTAAATGTGAGGATATTCGTCTATCAGCAATGGGTTTGTGTTAAATTAAATTAGATTAGAATTTAAAGAAAGAAAGATAAATTAGGTGCATAATTAAATGCTAGTGATATATAATTGGTGGGAGATCCACAAACGGAATAGTTGTTGGTCCCCTGCGGTTTTTACAACCCATGTTGCGAAGAATATAACTAAGATAGAGTTTAATAAACCGTTAAGAGCCATAACTTACTACTCCTAAAATATTATTTACTTTTGCCTTGGCTTAGATAAGGACCCTTTTGTCTTTTGGTATTTTCTTATGTCAGGCTAAAGGAGTAGGGCCTTGTAAAGTGTATGTCACTGATCTTTAGTTCTCTTTCTCCAATTTGTTTGTTTGCTAATTGGTTTTTTATAGCTTATGTATGTGAATAAAATATTTAGTAATTTCTATTGTATTTCATATAAAAGCTTTTTTAACTACAAAGTCTGACTCACTCATGTTAATAACTCACACTAATAAGCATGCAGTAGGGTAGTTATTTTTAGTTTGTGTAGACCCATTCCTATTTATTTACTCTAAGTTCTTACATAAAACACTCATTAAAGAGCACTTTTTATGGCATTTTTAGCATTTATTTACTCAAATCATTCGTTACATATTTACTTTTTACAATTTGTGTTAATCTTATAATAAAAATTTGCGATTATAATAATTAAGTAAACAAGCTGAGGCTGTCACTAATAACTTTTAATTCTTCTTCTTCTTGCTGGTATTCATCTTGCCATTGTATGATTTAGTAGCATCTTGTATTATATTTTGTTTTATTTTTAAGTTGATGATGTTATAGACATTCTATGCTATTCAAGAAAAGTTAGTGTACATATTAGTCATTTCAGTTCTCATAATAATATTATGTTAGTCTGCATCATACTTAAAGCTGATTCTACTTTAAATTTATTTTTTCTAATATATAATTTTTCTGACATTTCTAGCCCCCACATCAATTAGCTGCTGGAAACGTGCAACAAGGACCACTAAATTTACCTGCTAGCGGTCCAGATGTGCCAGGTTCTCCACAGCAACCATATAGGCCACCTCCTGGAGCATCTTCAACACCAACTAGGCCTACTCAATCTTATGGACAAAGACCTTATCCTCAAAACCAATATCAAGGGCAATATCAAGGTGGCCCAGGATATCCCCCGCAATCCGGCTATGGACCACCTGCACAAGGTTATGGACCGCCTAATCCTTCTCAGCAACCACAAGGATATCCTCCAAATTCTACTTATGGTCCTCCTATAACTACAGCTCCAAGCAATTACCCACCTCCTAGTCATCCAGGTCCAGGGTATCCACCAGCTTCAGGTCAACAGCCCTACGCTCCACCCCCGGGAAGTCCGGCCGCAGCAGGCTCTCCATATCCCATAAGAGGTGCTAGTCAGCCTGCTTATACAGGTAACTCGGGTTACCCACCTCCTCAATCAGGCTCAAATTATTCAAATGTTGTCAGTACATATAATTCTACATCTGCACAGCCACAACCTTATCAATCCCAACCCTTCCCTAGCACAACACCAACATCTGCCTATAGTTCCACTCCAGTTTCTCAACCCAATCGATCCCCACAACCTCCACCAAGCAACTACACTTCACAAAACCCAACAAGCACTGGTTATGGATCCCCATCTGCTCAATCACCAACTTATAATTCCAGTCCACATGGTAATAATCTAACACCAACCACAGCATCTGGGCCTCCTTCACAAAGTGGGCCACCAGGACAACAGTACCCTCCTTCTGGACAACCATCAAATTACCCACCTGCTACACAACCACCTTATTCCAATCCATCTTCACAACCAGGAAGTCCTGCTTCCTCTGTGTCCTCTGCTCCACCTCCGCAGTCCTCTTATCCACAAAACCCTCAAAATTATCCACCTGGTGGTGGATCATATCCACCACATGCTTACCAACAAGGATATGCACCTGCTCAATATCCTCCATCTCCATATCCATATGCCCGGCCCCCTGCTCCCGGAGCACCACCCCCAGGAGCATCTCAACCATATCCTGGATATAGTTTCCAACCTCCAAATCAACAGTAATTCAATTCATAGGTTTAAAAATATTAAAGCTTTAGTAAATAAGAAAAAATAAGATGTGTGTTCACTGTTCATGTGTCTTTTATGTATTGCATTATTGTTTGATATATTATGAAAAATAATAGATTATTTTACTTTGACTGTCATTTTGTACTTTTTTTGGTACCCTCAACACACAGGTGTGATAGTTATTGCTACCGTTTAGTTTGTACATACTAACAACTTAGTCATAATTTTTATAAGCTCATTTAAGACTAATAATTATAATTATAAACATTTTATATGTATCATTAACGATTTTGTTTAAAATTAAGTTAAATAATGTTAAAAAGAGAATAATTTTAAATTAAGAATAATGTGGCCCTTGCATGACATGAGAGATTATCACTTTTCTTACAAGTTATTATTAAAAAGAAGTGTGAATAAATGTGTGTTGTTTTATATATTATGGTATTTTTGTATTAAAAATGATTGCATGGAATGTTTTCACATCATATAAGCAAGAGAATGAATTGGATAAGTGAGTGAATTTTATTAATTTGCTAATTAGTTCAAAAGATTAAATCTCCCGGTATCGACCACGTGTTCGCTGCGTGTTTTTGAAGCGTCAATGAACGTCCGCGGTAACCGAAAGGTTAAGAGCCAGTTTCACAAGTTGCTGTTGAAATGTCAACTAGCTAGTTAATACATAGATAATAAAAGTTTGTTACTTTAACCATTGATTTATAATTGTTAGCTAAATTTGACACATTGAAGCTGCGGTTTAACCCGCTTCAGTTTCGATATCTTGAAAAATAGATGTTGGCCGATTCTCAGACCTACCCAATAACCAAAATTTAATGAGAATTGGTCTAGCCATTTCAGAGGAGTATGGTAACGAACATTGTGACATGAGAATTTTATATATAATATCTCGTAGTTTGTTGGAAAATTCGAAAATATAATTATAGTTTTGGCTCAAAATTAAGAACTTAGGTTGTTATCTCAAGATAAATGTGAAGTGGCAACATTATATTTATGAAGTGTGATATTTTTGTTTTATTTTGTGGCTTACCTCTATGTCTACAAAATCTTTAAATTCATACAATACAATGTTTTAAATTGATGTAAATCCATCTACATAAATACAAGGAAAATCAAACACTTCTGTTAATACAACAGAATATAGAAACCTCAAGGCATATAATGTTCCCAAAAAAAATTCAAGATGAAATTTATTTAGGTTGAGGTGAATAGCAACTAAAGTTCAATTTATTAAATAATTTTACTTTTTTATTTGTCTACCATAAATTAATTTATTTGTCTCTTAACAATTACTTCTTATAATAAGTTCATCTAGCTAATATAAATTATAAGCATTTAATTTTCTTCAAAATTGATTGTATTGTCTTCAAAACGGTGGATTGATTCATCATAATATTCCAAGGGCAAGTCATCAGCTAATGGATGAGTTGGGAATGGTGGTGATGTTTTTATTTTTTTTAATGGAAGAACAGTATCATACAGATAGCACATTGCACCAGTCTCGCCAGGAATGCCGACACCCAACATCCACAAAATATTGTGCTTAGTATTTATCCTAAGAATTTTCACACCACGTAATATCCTCCATCTAGAAACAAAATATATTTTTATTACCTACTAGTATAAGCCAGTAAGTGTAGTACTCGAACTAAATGTTGTCTTTTTTTTTATGATATAGAAGGGCAAACGAGCAGCCGGAGCCTATTCATGACTACCGATGCCCACAAACATCCGCATAGAGGCTATACAGATGCGCTGCCCTCCTTTCTCCTCCCACCTCCATGGGCCACCGGTTACTTACACACCGCACGAAATGCGACAGCACAGCTGTCACTTTACGCCGGTCTCGTTTAAGCGAGAGGTACCTCCCCAGTCGTGCTGGCCCAATTCGACTGCATGCAAGCATGCAGTGTGGCACTACCTCTTACCAAACTGTCTGAACTCTTATGAGAGTAATAATGGCATACATAGCATTTGAAAAAATAATGCCCCACTTATAATGATATATGAGACACCATGTTTACATATTATAGTGGCATTTTCTTTCACTCATACAAAGGAGAAGATGTATTAATTTATTACTGATTACTTTTATGTCCATATTAAAACAATTTGTAGCTGAAACTAGTCCCAATATATATTAGAAAGATAAAATATATTTACCTGTTACCCATATGGCCTGGCATCTTAGTACCTGGCCATACTCTCCCTTTTTCTCCCCCACCACCAATATTTCCTGGCCTTCTATGTGTTTTGGTTACTCCATGGGAGGCAGGCATTCCTTTAAAACCCCATCTTTTTATAACTCCTTGAAATCCACGATCTATGCTAAAATAATATTGTTATTTTTATTACTTCTTTTTTATGGAGTTATTAACTCCATAAAAAAGAAATAACATATAGATAGATAAATTTTATATCTTGACACTGAACTTACGTTTTTCCACGAATATCAACATAATCACCAACTCTAAAGTGAGTAGCTGCAAGGGGAGTGCCAGTTGGCAATTTAGCATCTGGAGAAACCATAAATCTGCAAATATGCTTTTTTGGTAACATGCCAACACTTGAAAATAATCCTGAATAATCCTTTGTAACCGTACAAGGGTCAACCGTTTCAGAACCAACTAAAAGACAACCCAAAGTTTTTCTATCCTTCCATTTTCTGTTCTTAACAACCATGGGATTAAATTCTTCAGGAGGTATATACTTAATAACATGATTGTCTACAACCTGCAAGAATACAATTAAGGGTTTTTATATAATTACTAGCTGCGCTCTGCGGTTTCATCTGCGTAAGTTACGATCCCGTGGAAAAGTGAAAAATAGATGTAGGCTGACTCAAAGTGTAACATGTTTAGTGAGATTATATACCTGCATTAGGGTTGTTTGAAATTTTTTTCCATCCTTAGACCACAATGGATAATTTCCTATTTTTCGAGCAATAAGCCCCACTCTACGCATATGAGGTTTCCATTCTACAAGTTGTTGTGGTTCATTGTTAAGTAAAGGTGATTCTAAAGTGAGCTGTGATGCCAACTTATCTTGTTTAACTTCTTCAATAAAGTCTTTATTATCCTGTGTAAGCATTTCATCGCTCATCTGCAAATTTAGAATTATTCATTTGAACTAATTTCAAAATATATCATTTGATTACTTTTTATGCAATGGCAAAACGTTTTAACTTACTACTCTTTCTTTTGGCATATACCAATGAGGAGGTCGAAACTTAGGCGGTTTATAAAAGGCATTAGATCGCACTTGAGTTATTGTAGGATTAATTCTAAAATTAAAAATGCATTTTTATTTTAATTGTACGATATAACAAATATTTTTTTATCAAGAGTAGATTTAATCGTAATACAAACCGTAATCTACTAAAGGAGTTAGTCAATAATTTGTTTAAATTAGCCATTGTGCTAACCACAAACTATATTGGACTATACATAAAACTTTACTAAATTACTTAAATTAATTTTATTATTTTTGAAAACATTGAGGTTATCAAATAAATCCCTTGATGGCTATATCTTCTTCTTCCGATAGACTTAACATGAAAGGATTTGCCAAATGCCCATGTCAAAGTTTGACAAATTGCTTTATTAATAAAATATTACTAAAAGTGTGATTACACGGAACTCTGGACTCTAGAGTCCAAGGACATATCTGCTGGTTCCGGTTTTTTTTCTATGGAGATGTCACGATCGGAAAGTTTTTTAGCTTGTCGGATTGTTTTTGAGAATACAGTTAATCAATGTCTGTGTTTCATACAACTAAAGAAAATTACCTTTAAGTTGTAGAGTTGGCGATGTTCGCGGATGATACCGCCCTTTATAGCCGTGCCCGCACGGTCCCTCTAGCGACCAAGTACCTCCAGCAGGCGATCACCTTCCTAGGGGGGTGGTTCGCCCGCTGGCGGATCGAGGTCAATTCTGACAAGTCCCAATCAATCCTGTTCTCGGGTCGTTCCCGTAATGTCCAAACGAGACCCTCTCGTATCATGCCTCCTGTTTCTTTTTTTTTTTTTTTTTTTTTTTTTGGT
>LUGF01039330.1:45401-61724 GCA_001625245.1 Calycopis cecrops
TACGACTAAAAATGCTTATGCTGATACTTCATGGAATTTGATGTAGGCCGCGCGTGTAACTGCGCGTGCCGCGGTGTCAGCAGTCTCCTTTAGGGTTCCGCGCGTAACTTGCGTGACGTCATGTCAGCGCGGCAAAATGGCGATCGTTTAAAAAGCTGTTATCGGCCTACTATTTTGAAACATTTTTTTTGAACTTAATATTGTTTGTTCAGCGCTGGTATTTTTTTTACATTAATGTAATTATGTAAATTATCATTTAAAAATATAAAAAAAATACATGCATATTCCCTATTGTTACCTGCAATATGGAATCGGTCGGTGGAATTTCCAAACGTTAACTAGTCTATCTAATCAAACAATCAAACTTTTCAAACTTTTCCATTATATATTATTGTCTTGCGTCTGTGTGTTTGTGGTTAAATTCCATTGGTGGTTTAGTTCCCTTTTTTATCGACTCTGGGGAATACATTTACTTATAATACCTACTAGCACTGGTGGCCCCCATCCCCACCCCCAAGTGCCGATATGATCCCCATATCGACACTTGGGGGTGCCATACCGACTAAACACTGGGTAACTTCGGCCGCTATAACTAGAGATCTGCAGACAACAGGATCCTCCAGAAGCGATAGGATCGCCTCGGCAAAAGGGCCAGTCTCGTCCATCCTGGGGACTGTCCAACTGCCTCTGAACAGTCGAAATCGTGAGTCTGCGGTCTGACTCTCACTGTACCTCAAGAAAACACGACTCCGATATGGAACCACACGAAATTGGACCCGCCACTCGTCCCATCACCTCGTCTGCTGATCCAGTCCTCGGACGGATGGAGGCCCCTCACTTGAGCTGCTCTTAACCTGGCCTGATCCCCCAAGCCTGTCCGGCATAGCCTTTCGGATCATAGAGGCACGCAAGCCACAACGATAAGGCGGCAGCATCTTCAGGTTGGTTCCTTACGACATAATATTGTAACCATGTCTTTTGCCTAAACACTAGCGAAAGACCTGAACGAATGTACGGATTTTCTGGACACATTTAATATAATACAAATTGTTTAAACGCTAGCACACACTCGTACACGTAATTCCTTTTTTTTATTTATTTTACTGCAAGTCTGTAAACGGAATTATAAAAATGATCAAATAATTACTTTAGAAACATGAATACATAAATGTAACAGGCTGCTGACGACAAGGCTGGCGCAGTGGTACAGGGCTCGGATAAGCTGAGCATGTAGCGCCAGGGGTCGCGGGTTCGAATCCCGCCTAGGTCAGGGGTGTTTATCTATGTATTATATGTATTTCTATAATAAAAATCTTAAATATATAAAATTTCTTAAATTTATAAAACATATTAAATATATTTCCGTTGTCTAGTACCCGTAACACAAGTCCTTATGGTACTTAGCACGGGACTAGACTAACGTGGTGTGTGAAGTCCACAAATATTATTATTGTTATTATTATAACAAATGTACATGGGAAGTCTGGAGACCTGATGAGCCGAAGTGCGGGACCCTAAATCCTAGCTTGGGCACCAGTCTCTCACAATATACCATCGTAAATGTTGTCTGATTTTTTATGTTGCATAATAATTATTGCATCAAAATGTATATTGTGATGATAAAGACATTATTATATATTTTTTCTTAAAATAAAAATAATGCTAGTTGTTTCGAAGGATTAACATTGGTCTAATACAATGATTAATATTTATGTATAGTATATGTTTTTACTTAATTTTAGAGATAAATTATTATATCTAAAAGGTAATAAAAGTTCACGAAACTTGCCTAAGTTTCTTTCATTGAAATCCTATGATGCAGCAAGGGTCTCGTTACATACTTCATTATTTTCTATTACAATATAAAAGGTAATAGACAATAATAAAAGTTATGGCAGACTAAATCTCTTGTTTCGTAATATTGTTGCAATGACAATATTTCATGGAGGGCGGAATGACATCAAAGTAAAAGTTAAATCATCTGTGCTCAACAGTACCGCAGAGTAGCTACATAGAGAGCATGTGATTTGGCAAACATTTCAGGAAACCCTAGTCACCTCACAAGCCTTAGCCTCAAGACAATTAATATTAATATCAGAGTTGAAAAAAAAAATCTTATCAAGTGCAAGTGAAGAAAGGAATTCAACACAGAGAAGACGAAGAATGAAGTGAATGACGAGGAAGCCAGCGACGCAAAGATCAGCATCTTTGAGAACTAATAAATATCGAAAATAAAAAATGTGGAAACAACTAAAAAAACAGAGTTGATGTTATTTTTATTATTTAATCGATGTTTCATTTGTCTTACTCTACTTTTTCAGTCTCCTCTCTCACCCTCAGTCGGTAACTTCAGTACTGATTCCCTTCCTCAAAGGACTTCACAGAGACGTTGACGAGTGGACTTTAGCTTGTCTCAGGACTGCCGGCACTGTGACTGTGGAGGACGATAAGCAAAGACCCATATTTATCAATTTCGCAAAAAAGCTGGTGCGATCAGCTGGAGCAGCAAATGGCTCCAAAACACCAGCCACCTAAAAAGACTGCACAAAAAAAACCTCTTTTATTTATTTATATATACTAATCTTATATTTATTTATATATATTTTCTTCTTTCTTACTCCTTCACTCCCTCCCCCCTTCCCTCCCATCAAATAGGCCCAATGCTAGGCATAAGGTTGGGACCTATAGAAATATAGAAATCCGCTCTAGGCAAGACGGACGCGGTACCTAAATAGAGAAAACTGCATAATACATAAAGTTAACATAAATATCAGGCACAATCGCTGCGCCATCGAAGGCGGCAGAATATTAATATAAATTTATAAAAAAACTGTGAGTCCCGTAATGGCGCTAATTTGGTCAGACCAGGTTCGTGTTTGCCCTCGTGACCTTTTCTCCTTGATGTTACCTAACACAACAGTTACATCTATTACACGTTTACAGTTTCTCATAGTTTTCTGGTTGTCTCCTACCAATGTGACCAATATAAATGATGACTACATGGTAACAGATCATAAACAGCCTAGTTCAGATCCTCAGCCAAACATCCTCAATTCAGCAAACAACATGATTGTGGCCATCACTACTTCATGCAGTATCTCCTACAAATATTGTTCCGTAGGCAAGACTCGAATTGGAAGCAGTGATTGAAAAATTCTTTCGGTATTAGACAAATGTTTATCGAGGAAGCTATGTATCATCTCGGTTTGGAGTACGTGGCTTATGAGAGTGAAATCTCGTTATTTATATAACAATTTGTATGCTCTGTCGCAAAGTTGCTCTGTGCAGTCTTCAACACTGGCAGTTTATTGATATACGTTGGGTCTTGTGAAGTTCTGCCAACTTTATACAAGTACAGTTTTATCAGAGTTGTATGCAGCTGACGGCTCGTATACTTTTATACTCCATACTTAGCTACTTTATCAAGTTGTTACACTTTCACATCGTTCTATATTTATAGTATTGGCAACGTAATTAGATCAGATGGCCTACCTCGCAATTCGATCGCTGCTATTAATGTGTGTCCAGATCGCTAGCGCTAACCATCAACGGTATTAGGGAAAATAAACAAAACGCCTAACCTGGTTCAGGACTAGCGCAAGTACAATTTAAAAAAAACCGGAGGGAAATTATCAAACAGAGAACCCTTGTTTAGTTCTCGTTTCTTTAAGAATGAAGTGAAAGGTGCGCAACAGAAGTATAAAATGTTATGCGGATTTTGGTCCGGGTATTACCTACTCCTCACATTTTTTTCGTAACTTTTCATAAACGATACAAGCTCAGCTCATTACCAAATCCTTACAGCATAAAAAACAAAATGGCAAACACCGCACAGTTAATAGCGGATATCACTAGCAATTCAAACGAAGCACACTATGTAACAAATTATTCATGCCAACAAATCACTGCTAGGAAGGCACTTGCGTGTTACCAAGCAATGGATTACCTTCCTCCCAAGCGATTATACACTTTGCAACCAACTCCTAAGGTTGATATTCAAATGGAAATAACCACTCTGTAACGTCCTGAAAGGTTGTCTTAATCAAAATGTTTACGTTCGGTCTTATCAAATGCTAAATGAATTACAGCTTTGAAAAGATTTAATTCCGAGGGTAGGAGTGTGTTTGAGGTTAAAATAACGTATCGCAGAATGTTTGTCTCGTACTTTGCGAAGATGTTTGTTCAATCTGCAACGTTCGGAAATGTTTGTTGTTTAAAATTGGTGTTTTGTTTATTGGAGATGTTTGGATTTGCGAAATTTTTAGGTAAAGTGGAAATTACAATATCATTTTATGGTCTGCGTGTCTGTATATCTGTATGTGGCTAGAATGTGAAATTCAATAATAGTAAAAACAAATAATACAGATTAATCTTAATTAGTAAGAGATAGAAACCTTCTCTGAATGAAAAAAAAGAGATAGAGACATGCTGCAACGGATGCACCCAAATTGGGCTGGTGAGGTACCTCTCGCTTCAGTCATTCCCTCCAATATCCCATACATAGTATATACTCTGTGGACAAACGAGAGGATAATGAAATTTGCTTGTACTTAGTGGTTACAACAGGATTTTATTTTAGTTCTAATAGACAGTGATATTATTAGATTAGAGTGAGATTAGAATAGGCTACCTCCACCCAGGCGAAGTAGCCTATACAAAAATGAATGTAAATTATATTTTGTATTGTATATAATTAAGAATTTATAAGTGTATATTTTTAGATAAATCTTTAATTCATGAGGCCCGCTGAGTTGGTTTCGCCGGTTCTTCTCAGGGCAGGGCTAGGGTTGAACCGGTGGTAGATGTAATTTTTGACGTTCAAATAGCAATTTTTAAATTCTATTTTATATTAAAATATTTTGATTTTGATTAATGCATTGCAGCTAAATCAAGCAAGCGTGACAAGGAAAGAACTTAATACCGCAAACACTATGAAAGCTAGAATATTCTTGCCTTTGTCTCTGTCTCTGTATCTGTTGATTTTACTACACATTCAGTATAAGAGGGCAAACAACGGATTATGCCATGCCTTATAGCAGTGGTTGTTAACCTTTTAGTCCTGAGAGACCTGGCAAAAATTTTTTCGTGTTTTCGTTATGCCGAGGACCACCCAGTTGCTTTATAGATCTGGAGGTAATAATATTGAAGACATGACGCGCTCGGGTAAAGTTGTGTTGACTCTTGTCACTTATTTATTGGCATGGTTCGCGGACCACTTGAGAACCTTCCAGGGACCACTAGTGGTCCGCGGACCACCGGTTAAGAACCACTGCCTTACAGTAACAATGTATTACGTGGTAGTGTCATGTGTCACATAGACGCTTTCTTTTGCGGGGAGATGCATTTACGCACTCCCACCGGATCTCACCCTCGATCCTGTGATAACATGGAATAAAGTAATTTTATCTAATTATTTTTTTATTCTTTTTTATTTCATAAATCGAATGTGAACCAGACCTGAAAATTTTGCCAGTGACCAAAAACTGTGTATATGAAGATAATTGTAACGGACATACCAGTGTCTCAGACAAACCGTTCCGTGACTCGCGCCAGCAAAATAGTATGACCTTATTATGTCATACGACAAAACAAAACAAAATATAAAAAACAAAATACGATGAAACCGTTGAACTGAAATGTCTCGAACAAATAATGTTAAGTCTACTTCGGAAGATTTATGTTTCTGCGATTTTTATTTCAAGTTTTAAGTATACATTGGGTTTGGTGGTTTTTTTTATAATAAAGAGGCAAATAACGAAATAAGCGAGGTATGAAGAACTCTCTCTCTCTCTAAGGATGTGAAGGACTTATCGTCGCTCGTAATCGCTGTGTTTTTTGGTCGTTTTCGGTTTTCAATGCAGATTGTTGTTATTTCATCAATCATCAAATCAGCTATGAGACGAATGCAACATTTAGAGATTCCACCATTCCAGA
Organism: Calycopis cecrops; assembly: GCA_001625245.1. Lineage (NCBI taxonomy): Eukaryota > Metazoa > Arthropoda > Insecta > Lepidoptera > Lycaenidae > Calycopis > Calycopis cecrops. Next base: position 51,336 of record LUGF01039330.1, read on the forward strand.
CTTGTGATGCGCTTATAATCAACTAGCCGACGCCCGCAACTTCGCTTACGTTTTTGGCCGCAGTCGGTTAAAAAGTAGTCTATAGCCTTACTCGCTAATAATTGGAATAACTAATACTGATATTATAATCTTTCAAATCGGACCAGTAGTTCCAGAGATTAACGCGTTCAAACAAAAAAGAAACTCTTCAGCTTTGTATTATTAAATATAGATTTACTAAATTTTGGATTTTTTTCTTTCTTTGTACGGTAAATACTGCGAATAGATATATGGCGATTGTTGAACAGATAACAGGCAGAATATAAGTTACCCTAAGATTTTCAAAATATTGGTATAAATGGCTGTATCTTTTGATTGCGTTTGATGTTTTCTCTGTATATGCTGTGCTGTCGCGCTTAGTGCGGCTTGTGAGGAATGTAACGAGGAGAAAAGGAGGCCAATGCATCTGCGTAATAGTCGTGCGGATGTCTGTGGGCGTAGGTAGTTAGGAAAAGGTCACATTGCTCGTCGTCACACAAAATGTACTGAACTCCTAAACGACTGAACTGATTTTGACGTATCGGTAGGTACTGAACTTCAGGTAACTTATGATATGTATTTTATACTTGCTAATGGCTACATCCCTGAAACCTGCAGTAAGGCTAAGACTCGCGGAGCGGTTTTCATCCGCGATCGCCGCGTTTGCGTACCCGCAGCTTCTGTGGAATGTAGATTCATATGTAAGTAAGATCACATTTCACAACGCGTTTTTCACAGCGCCGGCGGGCCACTTGTAGAACCACTCCATGAGTTCTTAGCCTTATGCGATTTCGTTGCTTATCGCCGCTCATCAATATTATATTACATTTACCTCGTATTATCACACACAAACAAGGAAGTTTTTTCTAACACATTTCTTTATCTCCAATCAATAATCTTATCATTGGATGACTTGACACATTGATAAGGATACATGTAAGGACGTAGAGCAAGTGTAATCGGCTGCGTGACCGGCAAAGGCCTTGCACTTGTGATACCGATGTGACGGCTATGATATCAGATTTCGTGCGGCTGTTTGGGTATCCCAACCTTTTTTTTTTGTTAACGCAGGGAAATTTTTTTTAAATAATCTACCTAGGATCCTCGGTGGCTTAACCGGGTACAGTCTCGGGCTCGGAAATCAGGTTGCCTATACCGTCTAAACCCCTGCGGGTACCTTCAGCCGCTATATTTGGAGGGCCTCGGATCTACAAGCAATAGGATCCCTCCAGCGACAGGCTGGCCAAGGGACGGATGGAGGACCTCCCAGCTGAGCTGCTTGACCTGACCTCTCGCCCCAAGCCTTTCCAATGTGGGTAGCCCCGTCCGGTATAGCCTTGAGGATCACAGAGGCATGCGGGCCGCCCCACCACGTAAGGTTGCAGCATCTGCGGGGAGGTGGGTATCCCAACCTGGGATATAGTAAAGGAGTAGTATGCTAATAGCAGAAGACGGTGTAGCTACATTGTTGTCGAATTTCATCTTCGGTGAGTTTCCGGTGAACCCTCGGAGGGGAGGCGGGAAGCAGGGCAATATGTCTACATGTTGTGCAGATGTTTATTGGCGTCGGTAGCTATCAATAGGCTGACAGCTAGTCATTCCCAATGCAATGTAACAGCGCACTACCTGTTACAATTACAATGCCCTTTTTTCAGCCAATTCATTGAACTTTCACAATCTACTCTTAAAAATCACACTTAAAAAAAATAAAAATAGATTTATTTGTGAGAGCCTAATACTAACATACACAAAAATAAGAACAAAGAATACATAAAGAAAACAAAAAAAAGCAGGACAATAAAAATGAAAAAGAAAACAGAATCAACATAATATTTTAGGTAGCAGTGTATCTCACAAAAAGGTATGACCTCATTATACGTTAGGAGCATACCTAACACTGATTTTCAGGCCCTTCTTTTTTACTGTACCACTTCTCATGGCGTATGTATCAAGTGATCTAAGAATTTGTACACAATTAATAAAAACCCAACAGAAAAGGCTTATGAAAAGATAACTTACCATCAATTCACCGGAGCGACTTCCTTATCTTAATTCAACGCGATCCATCAAGCTTGCATGCAAGGACCTGGTGTTCGGACGTTTAAAAATAAGGGCATTTACTGCGGCTCACGGGTAAATTCTTAATAAGGTGTAATTTGTCTGTGTTTGCCTTAGAAACTTGTCTAAAATTTCTCGTCGGTGTTCAACTTTGGTTTCTTCGTAACTTTTTTGCATCCTTGAGACTGTACAGTAATACTCCGAAGTTATGCGGTATTGTTTGAAAGATAGACGCTTCCAAAGTGGAAAAATAAGTGTGCCCCTCTAATAAAAGATAAGTGAGAAATCTAAAAAATATATATGCTGTAGATTTCAATGGAAACTTTTAACAAAAATTGGTTTGAGCGAGATATAGTTCCGAAACTACGGTTTTTGAGCAAAAAATACATTTTCAAAAAAACGTAAATACAACTTTGTCGTTTATACAAACGCTATGAAAAACCAAGTTAATTTATTTTCTGATAAAAAATGTCGCAGAGACACCTTTCGTGGGTATGGAACCCTCGGTGTGCGCGTCCGACTCGCACTTGGCCGGTTTTTGTACAACGGACTTTTATATATTGAAAATCCCAATAATACTTTGTGTTCTGGCCCGGCATCAAACCCAGGACTTCAATGTTGAATATGTTTACTTCCACAGGGATGTCGGATACGTACATCAATTTGTAATAATAATAATAATTTCCACGCCGATTTCGGCGATGGCGACCTTTTTTTTTCTTTTTTATGACTCCTACTTCAAGTGCGACCTCACATGGCTGCCTCCTCCTCAATGTAGCCAATTTTGGCATTGAAGGTTCGTGCACAGCTGCTGCATGATAGGATTATTACAAGAAACTCGATATAAGAAAGCTCTTCCGTTTAAAAGATCTTTTTTATAATATAAGGGGCAAACGAGCAGTCGGAGTCATTTTCATGACCACAGATGTCTATAGATATCCGCATAGAGTTTTGTACAGAAGCGTTGCCCTCAATCTTCCTCTCTCCTACAAGGGCCACCGGCTACTTATACCGCACGAAACGCGATAGCACAGCTGTAACGCAGGTGTTATGTAAGCGATAGCAGCTCGGTCGTGCCGGCCGAATGCGGCTGCATGCATGCCAACGCTACACTACCTCTGGCAATAAAGAATATTCATTATTAAATTAGTGTAACGTCATACACGACAAATAGGTGTTTATTACAGGTAAAGGCTATATATTCCCGAAGCTTAAACCAGCAGTTAACATCAATTCCAATTAAAGGGTTAAATAGTTTAGTTGATACCGCTAACCGCGTTCGCGCCGGCGTAATCTTTTAATCTGGTGTGGAGCTGCGTTTACCAACTGTTTGCGGTGAAGCATTTTGGAAATGTTTGGTTAACGCCATTTCTGTTTTCCTTACTTTGGTTTTTTTACTGCTTACGAAAAAGATGGGGGATAGAATGATGACGAGGCCCCTGTGTGTGTGTGTAGGAGTGTATGTGTGAAGTGTTGTAGCTTTTAAAGGGATGGACCGATTTCCCTGCGGTTTTTTTCATTCTACAGGATCTTACGATGGTTCGTAGCTCTACGCATAATAAAAGTATGTTCTGCAATTTGAAGAGCATCAGCCAATTTGTCTCTATAAAGATTTTTTTTATATATATTTTTCATATACAGTTTCCATAGCAGTGCGTAAACGCATTTCCCCGCGAAAACAAAAGAAAAAATTTATACAGTTATTCCGAGTGGTTGTGAAACGTAAAGTGACAGCTATATTGAGGAAAAGCAGGCGTTGTGCGGATGTCTATGAGCGTCGGTAGCCATCGAACAACTTGGACAGCTCCATTTACCACCTTATTATTTCTTGCCAGAGTTATCAATATGTTTTTCCCAGTTGTTACATACACATGCCAAGTGGAAGTAGAACAAGTCTGACAGATCCAGAGGTGACAGCTGATGCCTAAGTAAGCCACAGCACTCTACCTACGGTGATATATTATGCTTGTAGCTGTCACTAAGTCACGGTCGTAATGTCAAACATCCCTCTCTCTCTTATCATCGGTACCTAAGCATAGACATCATCTATGGTATGAATATTCAGTGTACGGTCTATGACTAAACTCAGACAACAAATACACTAAACATCAGTGAATTTGTGCAACGTTGTATCCACTTTTCTAAAAGTCCCGCAGACCCTTTAGAAGCCTTTAATCAAAAGTCCACCAGCGATACATCTCGATATTCCAGCAACGATTCACGGGTTACGTAAAATGCAAAGTATTTTCGTTTCCAACATTATTCTCCCTAATACCGAGGCATACATAATAAATTCAAAGCGACATTTACGACTATACAAAGAACAATCGCCACCTGAGACCCGACATCTATATTCTGATGGGTTTTGAAAAAAATAAAGCCAAGTAATGGGCCAATGAATCGTGTCTACGAAAGTAAGATGTCTTGTTATTTATGAGGACAGCCAGGTGTTTTGTCGGCTAGTTGCGAGCTAGAAAAGTATGGGTTGTGGGTATGAAATATGCGAAAGATACTTGATAGTATTTTATTCTAGCAGCGTTCCGTGCTCGTTGCATAGCCCGTGTGTATATATATAGCCTTCTTAAAAACATATCTCCCTAACACTGAAATACTTTATTAAATCCGCCAAGTAATTCCTGAGATTTATCGCATTCAAATAAATTGACTGATTATATAATATTTGTATAAATTTCGCGTTCCTAATAAATAAAAATAAAACATCTTGCGAAGTGAGAATATATACATGTATAAAACATATATTCTAGGTCCATTCAAACATGTTGAAACCTGCTTTATGTTTTAATTATATATTCTTACGACGACGACTACAGGAAAAACTCGGAGTATTCAATTTAGTTACTTGTTCTTGCTAATTATTATCAGCACGATTATAATTGCCTTGTCAAGATATTGATATCTAACTCATAGACTTTAGATAACGTTAAAATTATTGAGCACATATTAAAATGCAATTCACCTTAAATTTTAATATTAATAGCTGTTTCATACACCTTACTTGCGTGTTGTGTTGTACTGTTTTATACGTGTTTTATCATGCTGCCATCTGTGAGCGTTCTATCCGAAAACATACTTTAACATTATTTTAGGAGCAAATAACAGATTTTCTTTTCATTGTATAGGGGAGCAGACGAGCGATCGGAGCCATTTTAATGTCTACTGACGTCCATAGAGATGAGTTGCCACTTTTCTCCCTCTTCCATAAACCACCGGCTACTTACAGACCGCACGAAACGCGACAGCATCACTTTACGCCTGTTTCGTGTAAGCGAGAGGTAGTTTCCCTGTCGTGCCGGCCCAATTCGGCTGCAAGCAAGCGTACAGTGTGGCACCAACTCTTCCTGAAATTGTTGTTTTTATACCTTTTAAACAAATAAAAGATTTATTTTCCTTATTTCATTGAATCTATTTCTCCTAAGGGAGGAACAGAAGAAGGAAGGGAAAAGCGTAAGAGAATGCTCTTACTGTACGTAGCTGAGTCATTTTGTTGGAGTTGTCATAGACTGCCCTTTACACTGGCTTGACGTCAAAACGGGAAACTTTTGGCTACGAATTTGTCCTACTGATAATGCTCCTGTGTTTTGTATTAGAAAAATAATTCAGTCTAGTTATGTTGAACCACGAATTTAAATATGAAAGTTAAATTTTACAGTTAGTAAGATTGCTATGTTGCACTGTAGAAGAGTTGCAATTAGCAACTCTCACTTACACTGTAACTCTGGCGTAATGTTACAACTGTGCTGTCGCGTTTCGTGCGGTGTGTAAGTAGCCATTGGCCTATGGAGGTGGAAGGAAGGTAGGCAACGCATCTGCATAACTCTAAGCGATTGTCTATGGGCGTCAGTCATGAAAATTCCAACTGCTCGTTTGCCCTCCAATGCCATAAAAAAGCGATTATCAGTATAGGATAGTAAAACGTTGGACCGTCCGATCTTCAATAGAAAAGCGCAACTTTTCTCGTTGAAGAACAGCACAGCCGTCACTTCATGCCAGTGTTAAGTAGCCAATGCAGCCTCACACAAATTTTATTCCCGCTGTAAAGTAAATACATCTGAAGGAGTTATGTTAATATTTTCACAAATAAACTATTCTTTCTTTCCTTCTTTCTTTCTTTCTAATTATTCCCTGGTCAAAATCTATAATGACTGGGCTATAAAACACTATTTGATATGGTATTTGACATTCAAATGTCATTTAAAAAGCATTAAAGACGAGGTCATATTTATTCCTGTAGTAACGCAAATACATCTGAAGCAGTTATGTTAATATTTGTTAAGTGGGTTACGTCTAAGCGCGGCGAAGGGTTCGGAGATGGATCCATTTCAGTGTGCTCCTTGAATATAACAACTTATTATGAGAACTCTCTCAGAAGGTTGAGAATTATAGTTAGTTTCACGATAATTATAATTAAACTAAAGTACATGTCTGTACATGGAAGGAATTTGAAAACAAAGGTTTTATATTATATAAAACCTTTAATAATATAATATCCATATTATGGACACTTAGAATATTATCCATTTATTTGCTTGTCCTTGTCGTATTTAACTGCGGTTTGCGTGAAATTGGCTGAACAAATTGTGATCCAAGCTTTATAAATCTGTCGACAAAAATCCCGGCCAAATTGTAGGCTAGACGCAAACAATTTCATTGGGATACATTTAACGGGTAAAACCACGAGTTACAACTAGTTAACAATATTAAGAGCGAAAACGATTAAAGTAAATGAAGTCTCCACCTCACTTCTGCGGCCGCCGTCGTTAGAAGACTCTCTGCAGTATAATGTGACGTTTCCGCCTCATTATCCCCGACAGCAGGTCAGCTCACAGACAGCTGCCCAACATCAAAGCGCTTTAAACATAAATAAGGACAGGAATAATGATGCATTTAAATAAAATCCGTGAACCTTTTATAAAGACCTCGAAATCTCCAAATTGTTTGTGTTTCTTTTATGTATTTTGTAAATAATAGCTGTGCCCGTGTTCACCCGCGTTTAATTCAACACCCTATTTCACCCCCTCAGGGGTTGAATTTCTAAATATTCTTAGCGAATTCCTATGTCATAACATCTACCTGCATGCCATATTTCAGCCAGATCTGTCCAGTGGTTTGGGATGGGCGCTGATAGATCACTCAGTACCTTTGAGTTTTATGTGTTAGATAGATATAAATTGGTTTTTATATTGTTTGTTTATTTGCTTGTATGTATACGAAAGCTGTTACTATAGTCCACGTCTGTGGTTTATACACAGAAGTTTGATACCCCTAGGGATCAAAATATTGATTGATGATGATTTTATATTACTTATGTATTTTAAGCACCAAAAGGTATTTTTCAATTGATAATTTATTTTTAAACCGACGCGCGACGATATGACAGTGTTTCTGAAGTCGCTCGAAAATATTTGCGTCTTTAGATTAATGGTTATAGATCGTATCATTAATTTTATTTTTATATTAATATATTCCTCCATTTTTCTCCTATATTATATCTCCTATATTTTTTTACTTTATTCACCAACAGACAGAGGCTGTCCCACTAATAACATATTATATTTGTAATAATGGAATAGTCGCGTGGTTTGAGATTCCTTCATTTTGTGTCACTTTGAGTAGACTGTGTCTACTCGTGGTCACGTGTAGACACAGAGTCTACTCGTGACCACGGCCGTTACATTAAGGCCGAAACGTCGAGAATCTAGGTAAATACTTCAATTAAGTCCCGTTTACAGCATATAAATATGAATACAAAATTGTGAAAGCTTAAAACACTTTAACATAATATGACGAAATATTAAACACACGTGTATTTAACAGCCGTAGATATAATATCTAAGCCCAAAACACGAAACAAAGGGCAGATTTACCGCCGGAACCGGATAACAAACACACGCAGATCCGGAATCCGGATCGGAACTCGTGTGATCACGTGCGGAAATGGAATTTTAAATCAGGACTGTACTTAGCGCCCGCCCTCAGATAACACGCACTGTACTTACATCTGCTGCTACACGGCAAACCTTTTACAACTTCCAACATGTTCACTGTACAGTGTACACAACATTATTAAATATTACCTTAAGCTGTAAACTCAGAGGTGTTTCAGTGCAGTCTATTTTCATACAACTTTATAAGCTTATAATATCTTTGATGCCTATTTTTTAACATTGATAAATCTAATGATTAATGTGTGTATATAAACTAGTGTTAGCCATATTTTTGGTTAAGAAAAAAAGAACCTCAAATAAATAAAACTCATCTCGTAAAGTTTTTTTAAGTAATAAAATATAAACGAACAATTTAAGTTGTATTTTACTTTCGTTTCCTGCAGGAGCGTCGCCAAAATCTACTCATAAAAAGAAGCGTAAAAACCTACACGAAATAACTTTAAATCCACCTTAAACTTAGTTTTACAGCGGCACTAAAATGTATTTTATTTTTAAGTTATTTTCGAGTTGTCAGATCGTAAAGGTACACGCTTATGTTCTATTTACTCTGCGACTAGGAACCTGGTACATTTTAATCTATTATAAACCTCATTCTGTTTTCTATCTACAACCATTTTCTATTTTATACATACATTATATTCCCACTTTATAATAACCGCATTAATATCTTCATATTATCTTTTGTCCGCAGCTTCGCACGTGAGCACAGACCTTTATGAGGCCTCTGTACGTTAACGCATGTCATCCCGTCAAATAAAATATTTAGTATTTGTGAGCTGCCGTGTACTGTTCAACTGTTGCGAGGTTTTACAGGTTTTTTTTCTCATTTAATTTTTTATGGGACAAATATAAAAAGGTGAACATAAAATATTACGTTACGGCGTCGGTAGAAAATGGCTCCGACTGCTCCTTTGTCCCCCCTTTTACCATAAAACAGTAGCTAGTTCATTACTAAAAAAAAAAGAAAAACTAATATCAAAAACATGTGCACGAGTTAGTTTTACAAAATACATAACACTGCACAAAGGTACATATAATTACTAAAATTTCACTTAAGGAACTCCGTATCAAACTGAAGTTGCGACCTTCTTAAGTTCCCTAATCCCTTCCCCGGCTGCCCTGCGAAACAATGATAAGGGTCACTGACAGCGCAGCGCTCGGACCTTATTGCTATCAAGTTTCCACGGCATATCGATTTGCAGGAAAGCCGACTTAGGGGTCCGAGATCCACCCCGGATTTGATGAAAGAATTTATTGAGGTAACGTGAAATAATATCAAGAAATATGTGTTTAAGATAAAAAAAAAGATAAGAAACAAATAGAAGCACCGAAAACAAATGAATCTCGTATTTTAGGTACTATATTTTTGACACCGTGTAGTTTTGACGAAATTAATAGTACTATTTTATCTCTAAATAATGCCAATCCTGAAGGATACGATGGACCTTCTACAAAAGTCATAAAATATTGTAAAACAGAATTGACACCAATACTTACACATTTAATAAATATTTTCTTTGATTTAAGATTTGATGAAGGAATTTATTGAGGTAACGTGAAATAATATCAAGAAATATGTGTGTCGACTGTCAAGCGTTTGCAGTTTGATCCATAAGAACAAACATGGTTCTGAAAAAAAGAAAATGAAAAAGTTGAGCGAGAGACGTAAGCGACATAATAGCGTTACGCTGTTATTACGCATGATTCTACTTCCCGTACGTTTCACATCGATCTTAAATCTTAAATCGTTTCTTATGCAATATGCAGTAAACTCCACATCTTATCTGACTTCTCTACTTTCATTGATTATACTCAGGAGCACTCGCTGTATTATGTTTGCCAAAGGTGGTGTCTTTGTTGATGGAGTTGGCCGCATGTACAACATATCCTACACATCACAGATTAATAAACTTTACTAATTAATTAATTTTCATAATATAAATGTGAAAGTTTGTATGTTTGTTTGTTTGCTTGCTACTACTTCAAGTAAAAACTGCTGAGCCGATTTTCATGACATTTGGCACACACATAGAGGGTTGGTTTAACACATTTGATAGTTTATTAAAAAATGTTTCTATGGGATCTCGTGGGATGATTTTCTATTTTCCACGGGATCGAAAATTAACCGTGAAACCGTAGGGCGCAGCTAGTAATACATAAATATAGATGTAGTTTGTTGGTAAACATGAAGTTTGATAATAATTATGATGTTAGAAGTACAATCATCAATCAAAGCCCACCAAAGCTTAATAAATAGTAATCTCGACGAATTACTAAATCACGTTGACCCAAATATAATAACTGACCGATTGATCCAAAAAATTAACGACTCCTTAAAAGCAAATAC
>LUGF01039330.1:62248-90501 GCA_001625245.1 Calycopis cecrops
CAGCTAGTAATACATAAATATAGATGTAGTATGTTGGTAAACATGAAGTTTGATAATAATTATGATGTTAGAAGTACAATCATGTTTGCCATTCTCAGCATACAAATCATACACTAATCATTTAAGTAAATAAAATTCACTTAACATAATAAATACAGCTTCAACGTAAAAAGGCACTGGACTTAAAAATGATTGAAATATTTATTGAAATAATCGATATTTTTGAAATCACTTTGTTGCTCAGGTTGTTTATCGACACAGACCTCCCTCAATTTCTTTCGTTTCTTTCGATCTTTAGTTGACCTTTCCCATTCTTTTGGCAAGTCGTCCTCCCATATTTTTATTTGGGACTCGATTGACTTTGATGGACTACTTTTAGGATATGGATAAAAATCGATAGAATACACGTAGGTATATGTAATAGATTTTTTGATGTATCATTTTATAATTCACTATTTTTTATGTGTCTTTTTTTGTGTGTCTTTATGTGAAAGTACAGTACAGCCTGGTGACAGACAGATGGACACAAGGACAAGCAGACAGCAGTGTCTATAATTAGTATCTCAGTTTTACTCTTTGAGTACCTACAGACTACGGAAGCCCAACTACTAAAAGTTTCATATTATGATTTTCACAGATAATTTTAAATATAATTATTAGAAATATGTAGGTTAGATTTTTTAATATACTATTTTTACATTACATATTTTAAGTACCAAAAGGTATTTTTCAATTGATATCTTATTTTTCAACCCACGATACGACAATATTTCTGAAGGCGCTCGAAAATATTTGCGTCTTTAGATTAATGACTATAAATCGTATCATTAATTTAATTTTACTACCATCCTATGAATCTTTACTCGTGATATTCCTGACTGTAGTATCAAGTGGTTTGGCTGAAAACCGATATCAGGTGTCATGTTAATCATGATTACCTGACTTCATAGTTCATACCGAACCAAACCAATTTGATGCACTCAAGAGGCACTCTATTTACAAACATTTTTTTGGTATTTTGTATGTAAAATTTTTTGTACAGTACTTTTTTGTGTGTAATAAATATTTTGTAATTTATATTAGGTAATGTCTGTCTCTTGTATATGTGTAATCAAATAAACGTTTTTCTTTCTTTCTTTCTAGTACGTTTACCAATTCAATAATTACGGAACAGAAGCCGTCCCACTAACAACATATAAGTATTTATGATAATGGTTTAGTCATGTGGTATTGAGCTTTTTTCATTTTGTGTTGTATAAACGTGCGATAGCTTAAGTACTAGTTTTGTCTTTATATACGTACGTATAACGTATGTCTCGGATTCTGCTCTGCTGTGTTAAGATAAAACGGCGTCAGTGATATAACCGTAGAAACAAACTAAATAGTTTTTATTTTATACGTGCACAAGGACAAAGCCAGACAAATCAATATTCTTGTTGAGTCCGTAGGTCTACTTTCTGGAGCGGTTTGACAAAAATATTTTCATGAATCCTTGTCAATAACAAAAGTTCGAGAGAATATCTTTATCGACGATTTCCAATTTTTCTGTGCAGTTAATATTTAATGACTAATGAAGTATTACGTTCTGAGACTCGTGTAGTAATGCTGGGATATTATTGTTTTGTATACCTATATTATTATTATTGATAACTATTTTACTTTACCCTACGCCCATAGAAATTAGCATAATTGTTATGCAGACTTTGCCCTCCTTCCCTTGTCCCACAGGGGCCATCCGCCATAGTTGTCACTTCACAACAGTATCGTCTATGCAAGATGCCCCTGTGCTGTTAAACTAAATGTCAGATACATCATTATGCCATATTGAATGAATTGCTTTATAAACGTCAGCAATCATATCTACCACTTCCATTAAAATATTTATAACCATTGTAAAGTATTCTTCCTACAGCCACCTTATGGATATTACACAGAATACCTAAAAAATAATACTCAAACGTACCTCCGCTCGATTTGGAGATTTCGAGGCTTTTATAAAAGGTTCACGAATTTTATTTAAATGCATCATTATTCCTGCCTTTATTTATGTTTAAAGCGCTTTGATGTTGGGCAGCTGTCTGTGAGCTGACCTGCTGTCGGGGATAATGAGGCAGAAACGTCACATTATACTACAGAGAGTCTTCTAACGACGGCGGCCGCAGAAGTGAGGTGGAGACTTCATTTACTTTAATCGTTTTCGCAATTAATATTGTTAACTAGTTGTGATTCGTGGTTTTACCCGTTAAATGTGTCCCTAGGGAATTATTGACTTTTATAGCCTCCAACTTAGCCGGGATTTTTGTCGACAGGTTTACAAAGTTTATGTTATCAGTTCTATCTATTCATAAACAACCTTTTTTAAAATTAATTCCATGACTTTCTTTAGCTTCATTATATCGTGAAACTAACTGTTATTCTCAACCTTCTGAGAGAGTTCTCATAATAAGTTGTTATATTCAAGGAGCACACTGAAATGGATCCATCTCCGAACCCTTCGCCGCGCTTAGACGTAACCCACTTAACAAATATTAACATAACTCCTTCAGATGTATTTGCGTTACTACAGGAATAAATATGACCTCGTCTTCAATGCTTTTTAAATGACCTTTGAATGTCAAATACCATATCAAATAGTGTTTTATAGCCCAGTCATTATAGATTTTGACCAGGGAATAATTAGAAAGAAAGAAAGAAAGAAAGAATAGTTTATATGTGAAATATGATTATACATTTTGCTTTACTACCTAATTATGTTTAATTATCACAAATTGGTCCCAAATCAGTATTTGCTGATTTTCACCAGCACTGGTTTTCCCTTGGGGCCATTTAGTGAAGCCACGAAGCAGATACACAACTTAGTCATTTACTATAGACATATAGTCACATATTTTACACATAACATTTACAAGCATAATATCTTTCGACGTAAATCACATACAGGTGCTATAAACATCAAAAATGGTCACATATACGTAAGACGAATTCATACACAACAAGACATATATTTTATACATTTCGTGCTTAACATGAGAAAAAGAAAGAAAATAACAATATTGAAGTAAAAAACAAAATTCGGACAGTATTTGAGTAGCGTAACACTAACTTTGAAATAAAGTCACGAATACGTATGTATATAATTATTTCTATAGGGCTATATTGTAGGAAATATGAATAGGAATATATTATTGTTACATAACACATACGGCACGGGTAGTAGAGATTCGCATGGCAAGTAAGTATTCACAAAATAAAGTTTAACATACTCATTTAAAAAGCACTAGTGTCCAGTCTATACGCCTCCTCGTTTTTCTGATGTTATAATATAATTAGTTCTCTGATTTTTTTTCATAGGTCTCTCGGTGGCGAGAGACCTATGAAAAAAAACTCCTGGGAGTGTAAATTAAAATAGTAGACCGGTTCAGGCTTCCAAAACATTTATCCTAGAACAAAAATTATTGTGATGACCAAACTTGTAGAGAATCTAATTTCCTACAATTTTTGCCCTTACAGTTTTATTGTAAAATCAAAAATCTTTTTTTTTTAAACCATTTTTCGAATATATTATGTAGGAGCCCGATCCGGTCTACTTTTTGAATTTACACTACCAGTGATCCTCCTGAGGGACCTACGAAAAAAATTCAAGAACTAATTATACCCGGACAAGGTCGATTTTTTGGATATAATATACTAGATATATCTAACTTAAAATTTGCAAAATTTAATCATGAAATCGCTAAAATTACTATTAAATTATAATGTTTGTTAAATGTAAATTTATTGTTCTTTACAACAAATAGTTTGTTAGGATTAAGTATGTGTTAGTGTTCAGTGGAAACTTAATTGATGTCTGTGTATCGTGTATTATCTTTTTGTTTTAAGTGACACAAGAAAACAATAGAGCAAAAAAATAATGACTGGACTATTAGTTAAAATTGTAGTATGTCGATAACATTTTTTTTATTAAATTTATTTTTAAGGTGAATCCTATTTATTTTTCTGCGCATACATACAAGGTGGATACAAACCAAAGGCATTAAATTAAACCACATGTACTATAAGTACCTACTGTTAATCGGAGACCATTAAAAAAAAGTTTACGACAAGTATACGAAAATACTTTTTTCAAACAAGTTAAATAGCGAAAAAATAAGGAAAACTTGTAAACACTCTTTGTACGCGCCGCCGCGGCCACTCGGTAAGGTCGCTAAGCCTCGAACGGGGTGAATGACCCCGACGGACTATAGGCGGCCGTGCGCTTGAACAGCTGATGGTACAGAGTGTACGAAGTGAGAAAAAACTTTAGAAAATTCCTGTGGCTAAACTATTGCTCCGATTGATCTGATATTTGTTGTGTAGCCTGGAAATTATACTCTAAATATGTAGTTTAATTTAATGCCTCTCGGTTGTATCCACCTTGTATATGCGGTTCGAGTCTTAAAAATGACGTCACAATTAATTTTAAGCAACTATCGTCCCATATACACTGGGGCAAATATTGGCTTACGCAATGAAACACAAAATAACCTAGTAAGAGACTGTTTTGATTACTTAATACTAGCATGAAGTGACGGCTGTGGTGTAAATGGCTGGAGATCTAATCGGAATAATTAAATAATAAAAAAAATTAGACCATTCTTAATTATTTAGCGTAAGGTGATTCACTGCTCTTGTCCTTAAAGCAACAAAAATAATTATTTTATATGTAGCAAACGGGCCTTTTGAAGATCGTCTCCAATGCCATACCCCTTACTAAGTATAATTAATTTTGTACGTGTGTAAAATTCGTAGTTCATAATTAGACCAAATTATTTTCCAAATACAAAGCTACACAGTAGGAAAAGTTCGAAGCGCCAAAAGTTTCCCGTTTTGACGTTAAGCCACTGTAGAGGGCAGTTTATGACAAATCCAACAAAACGACTCAGGTTTTGTGAATTAATATAGCATTAACGAGTGCTTAATGAGTTTCGTAGGCTAAGAGTGTGTTGTGGTTTGCCTATGATTATTTCAAACTTAAGCCTTATAAAAGGAAGGAACAAATTCCACCGTGTTAATACGATAACAATTATTAAATTGAAAATAATCTATGTTGTCTATGAATATTATTAATGACGTTACTTTGTAAACTACTGTAATCAATTTGACCTATATTTTGATTTCCAATGTTGATTTCAGATTGATCAAAAGTATAATGGCTGCGGTGTAACGATAGTCACCTATATTACCTTTAAGTATAACTATAATACAAATATAAATACCGTAAATAAGAATTTTTCGAAATAATTACTGCCTAATTTCTTCCGAGAGTTCCATACTAGTAGTACTATTTGTTTATTTTTTAAGTAAAACTTCTTGACTTGGAGAATAAGCTGGTGAGAGCCTTACGAAAATCTCACATTGGGCGAGGCCAATGGAAGTTGTCATTCAAATTCAAAATTCTAATTCGTTTTAATTGAATCTTTTATGAATTTAAAAAGTAATTATTATATGACATGTTATGTAATTGTAACTACGGCAATGAATTTGTGTATTAAATCACTAATTATGATTTAATTCAGTTGTGTGGTCTAAAGCACATTTTTATGATGCATTTTACCCTTTTCAATATACTCATGCACAATCCACATTGCGGGTTTTGTATTTGAATACAATGAAAAGCATTGAAACTTATGCCAACTTCAAGGCTTCAAGACTGCTTCACTACACATATACAAGATGTAAAAACCTAACCAGCTCTCAACCTATAACGCTTCAGCCACGTTGCCGAGCTCTGCGTTTTACGGCCTAACAAAATTCAACTTCGCTAATTTTAGAACTGAAGTACTCTGGTCCTACGCTATATTCGGCGTGAGGGAAATATTTGATAGTACGTCGCGGACGGCACCTTGTTTATTGAGTGACAGGCCGACATTTACATTGTTATTGTTGGGGCTGTTATGTCCCTGGATTGTGGAGCTCTATTTTAGTTATACGGCAGTTTTGAATCTAAAATAGAACCTTGCGTATATATTATACCTTTAAGTATTTAACCATACGGAGATGCCACCTACAGGCACCAATGGTCGATTTAGGAGACACACAGTGTTAGGTTAATTATAGGCTAGTGTGAGGCGTTATTTATCTGTGAGTATAAAAACGTTTTGTTTTTTTTTTGTGACGCAGGTAAAATGCATTTATGCACCTTCCAACCAGCCCTGGGTGAGCCGGAAGGGTGTGTCGGACTCGGCACAAGAAGCGTGTCCCTACCGACTAAAAACCTACGAAAGCCCTCGGCCGCTGTAGCTAGGGGTATCTATTCGAATGTATGTATGTAATAATGGTATGTAGTCGAATTATATTCCGTGTTTAGCAAGGTGGCTACTGCGTCCCCCATCGATTTTGGCCGACATTTGTGATATAGGCATTTGCGTTAGTCGCGTCTCGATCATATAAAATCTCCTCAGAACCATAAATTCACGTCGACGGAGTCATTTTCATCGTCCTGCTGGCCCAGTAATGCAGCAATAATACTACCACTCAAAAGAGGGCCGTTCCACAAATTGTACCAGGCAAACAGAAATATAAGAAAGTGTTTAACCCCTGTCGGCTATACATCGTACAAGTTATTGGCATCGCGCCAAAAGTACACAGATGTACATTTGACATTTATTCATTAGATATAGGCCACAAATTAATTGCGTATGAATTTCTTCACCCTAATGTACATTGAGTTTAGAATAAGACGGTAAAGGAGCAGTCGGAGCCATTTGTTAACCACCGACGCTCATAGACATCTTCATGATTGTTATCCTGATGCGCTGTTCCCTCCTTTTTTCCAATGTGCCTTCGGAAACCCGCAAATCGCACGAGCAGTAACAGCATAGCCATGAGCGAGATATACTTCCCGAACCAATTCAAAAATGTGATGTGAGTGCATGCCACTACCTATTATTGACTGTTCTTTGTTTGTGTTTGTATAACGCTGCATGTTTCATTGCACACTGATATTATTGTATTTATTACATTACTAGCGGACGCCCGTGACTTCGTTTACGTGAATCCGTTCTTTTACCGCAGTCGGTTAAAAAGTAGTCTATAGCCTTCCTCGCTAAATGGACTAAATACTGAAATAATTTTTCAAATCGGAATAGTAGTTTCAGAGATTTGCGCGTTTAAATAAACAAACAAAAAACAAACCTTTCAACTTTATATATATATAGTATAGACATTGTATTTCTTTTATATTCCCTGTCGCATGCAAGGATAAAGTGAAACGATCGGTTTTATGCTTCATATCCCATAAATAAATAAATAAAATATACATACTTACTTATCAGTCAATATATTCTGTCCACTGCAGGCCAGGGTACATATTATTATACACGTGACAGTTTGGCCACCGGCCAAATTTTCAGGCATGATTCAGAATCAATAGTACATTCGACTTATGAGTAATTAGATTAGATAGATAGATAGATAGAAAAATAATTACAATTACTTCATCCCATGTTTTTAAGATATTTCTTGGTCACTACATGACGTCCCTCGCGAGTCGCTATCGGTCAGCGTCACTGACCTTGACGTTGATGCACTCAAATCGATATTTATTTAACAGAATATTATAATTAGACTATAAAATTTAAAACATCCCCTTGGAACGATGTTTACTTCCTTATTTTAAATTTGGCCGGTGACCAAAATGTAACCCTGTAGAAATTATTCTGCCAACTATTTATCTGACGAATATATCATAAACTTTAATAATTGGCCTCTGATTTATCTAATCAATTATATAATCTAGGTACAGCTAGCTATAGCTAGAGAGTTTATTAGTCATATATGAAGACCGAATGGTTTAGTCACAGGCGGCAGTGGTACCAGGCATTCATGCAGCAAGTTCTGCTACTTTTGACTGCTTTACTTCCCTTTAAACTTAAAAAATATTATGGTCTAATTGTAATTTTGTTAAATAAAAATCGAATTGAAATTGTCCTTAAAAATACATAGATCATTGTTCCTATACGAAATGTATCGACTTCAAGGTCAAGGACGCCAGGTTCCCGATATGAGCTAGATGTCACGTGGTGACCGAGAAATATGCTTATAACACGGGACAAAGTAATTGTATCTAATTATTTTTTTATTCCAAAAATCAAAAGTATTATTGATTCTGAACCAAACCTGAAAATTTGGCCGATGACCAGAAAACCTTGTATGTTTTTAGTGTATATTTTGCATGACTCAATTGGAAAACCAATATTGTACTTTTAATTCTATGTGAACCTTTACCAAACAACATTTTGTTAGACATACGGTTACAAATAAACTATATCTATATGATTTATTAACAGTGGACTGCAATAGGCTGATGATGATGACATTTATGTATTATATGTTGTACATGCCACCAACTCCATCAACAAGGACACCACCTTTAGCAAACATAATACAGCGAGTGCTCCTTAGTATAATCAATCAAAATAGATACTCTGTGGAGTTTACTTCATAAGTACCTATCGATTTCAGGCTCGGGATGAGAAAGACGGGAAGTAAACGTATGCAACAGCGTATGCATAGCGTAACACCAGCGTTATTTTGTCGCTTACGTCTCTCGCTCAACTTTCATTTCCGAATCATGTTTGTTCTCATGGCGCAAACTACAAACGAGTGACCGACCGAGTCGACACAGTTTTCTTGATATTATTTCACGTTACCTCAATAAATTCCTTCATCAAATCTGGGGAGGATCTCGGACCCCTAAATCGGCTTTCCTGCAAATCGATATGCTGCGGAAACTTGATAGCAATAAGGTCCGAGCGCTGCGCCGTCAGTGACCCTTATCATTGTTTCGCAGGGCAGCCGGGGAAGGGATTAGGGAACTTAAGAAGGGCGTAACTTCAGTTTGATACGGAGTTCCTTAAGTGAAGTTTTAGTAATTAAATGTATCTTTGTGCAGTATGTATTTTGTAAAATTGTCGCGTATTTGATGTCAGTTTTTCTATAAATAACAGACAGAGATGTAGAGTCCAGTAATATAGCATATATTTGTAAGAGGTAGTGCTCTGCTACATTGTAGCGGAATTGAGTTGGCACGATCGGGGAGACCTGTCGCTTACGTCTCGTTTAAATGCCGTCGTAAAGTGGCCGTCTTGATGACGCGTTTCATGCAGGTTGCGAGTAGCCAGTGGCCAGTGGGAGGAGAAAATTAGGGCAAGGCATCTTTATAATCATGCAAGTGTGAGAATCGTCATCAAAACGCTCCGTTTGCGCGTTTTTCTCGTTATACTTTCAAAAATATCCAATATGACCTGGTGTGCTTTTAATAATGATAGTATTTTATGTTCACTATTTTTATTTACAGAAGCGTTACAAAATTAAACGAGGAAAAAAAACTGTAAAATCTCCCGACAGTTGAACAGTACACGGCAGCTCACAAATACTAAATATTTTATTTGACGGGATGACATGCTGCCGCCCGCTGGCTGCGTTCTCTGTTACGTCAACCTACAGCGGCCTCATAAAGGTCTGCGCTCACTGATGCAATCGCAGCGGTTTTTCTTCATTCTGTAACATAATAATATATTGTGTATTATTGACGAAACAAGTTTTGTATTATTTATATTTGTCATAAGCGTTTATAAATTAATGAAGTTGTTGAAATAATTTACTCATTATTTTAGTCATAATATGTTAAAAAACCTTTAGAATTCATAACTTATTTCTCTCATCGGTTGTGTCGTCGTCTTGTGTTCTATTATTATAAATGTCTTGCGACATTTGTGACTAACAAATATACCTATAGATGTCTGTAAGTAAAATTACAATATTTTCTTTTTTAGCTTTCCATGCTGGTTGGTTATGTAAATAGGTGAGACTGTTATAAACAAATTATACTGTACTAAGCAGTGCCACGTGGTTAGATCTGCATATTCCTCCGTCTACACAGTTAAGCATTTCTTAAGATTAGCGCCATTATTGTAGATAAAAATATCGTAAAATGGATGGAATGAAGTTTGTGAAATCGCAGAGTAAATAGAACATAAGCGTATACGTTTACGATCTGACAACTCGAAAATAACTTAAAAATAAAATAGATTTTAGTGCCGCTGTAAAACTAAGTTTAAGGTGGATTTAAAGTTACTTCGTGCAGGTTTTTATGCTTCTTTTTATGAGTAGATTTTGGCAAGGCTCTTGCAATAAATTAAAGCAAGATACAACTTAAATTGTTCTTGTATATTTTATTACTTAAAAAAACTTTACGAGTTAGTTTTATTCGTTTGAGTTTCATTTAATTGTAATATAACACGTAAGTTTTTTTAATATTTTCAACTAATGAGAGTTTATTAACATACAATAACGGTTAAACGAAAGAAAATACCTTTAAATTACATCATTATATTATGTTGCTTGCTTATAATATATACGGCAAGACTGCACTTAAAGCTCCTGTGAGTTTACAGCTTGAGGTAATATTTAATAATGTTGTGTACATGTTGGAAATTGTAAAAGGTTTGCCGTGTAGCGGCAGATGTAAGTACAGTGCGTGTTATCTGAGGGCGGGCGCTAAGTACAGTCCGGATTTAAAATTCCATTTCCGCACGTGATCACACGAGTTCCGATCCGGATTCCGGATCTGCGTGTGTTTGTTATCCGGTTCCGGCGGTAAATCTGCCCTTTGTTTCGTGTTTTGGGCTTAGATATTATATATACAGCTGTTCAATACACAATAAGTGTATTAAATTTCGTGTTATATGCTGTTTGCTGGTATATAATAGAGATGTATTGACGTAGCTGAAATTGAAATGCTTATATTCTACTAATCTTTAATAAAACCAATGTTTGTTTGCCTCTGTACAAGGACGTTAAAAAAAAGGCGGACGGAATGTTGCCTAGAAAATATTGAAGCATTAAAATTGTGACAATGTATTTATGTGTGCGTGTAAAGGGTTACTAGGCATAAGAAAAATTACCCATTTTTTAAATAATTTGAAGAAATATTTTTTAAGTTCTATTGAGTTACATTTTTTATTTGCTATTATTTACCATCCAGAACAGTTATAGACATGTATTTAACGTGGTTTAATGGTTTAATACTACCGTAGCGCGAAATTCAAACAAAGTAGTTTTTTATCGCTTGGACGAGATATATAAAATAAAAAATAAAATAAATAAAAATAGCTTTATTTGTGAGACTAACACTACCATACACAATTAGTATATCCACGTTTAGTTTTATATCAATCGTTTTCCTCGAAGTGTATACTGCAGACTACACTAGATTTTTCTGGATTCCTACTGTTATCATTTCTACAGTTTCTTATTATTTTTATCCAGTCTATCTTCCATGCATAATCAGCAGTGGGAAATCTATAAAACACAGAAGAATAATTAATATTAAATAAATGTATATATTACTCAAAAAAATATTTTGCCCAATTCAGGGTAAATGAAAATGTTAATTGTCTGACAACATTAATTGTTTGGAAAACATATTTTACGAAAACAATAAAATTGGGGAAATAAGCTGGATATTTTCCTTGCTTACCTATGAAAAGTGATCCCCTGGCTTTTTTTATGTGAAACAGTTTTGTTTCCACAGCTTTTTATAACACACGACGGCATTTCGAATTACGTGTATTTTCTAAAAATTGTCAAACATGACAACGTCTCCGGCATACTATAGTACAAAGTCAGCTTACTCCATTGAGTTATATGCACTACGTACTAGAGAAGAAATCTCAACTAGATGTTGTGTCATACGTTGTAGAGTGCGTGCTCTCAACTTCATTTAGTTCGGGCCCAGCGCTTGTCTAAATGTGACGTCTTAGAGTACAATTTATATTTCATAAAATGCCTTCGTGTGTATTGAGATATTGTTCCAATAACTCAAGAAACATTAGTAAAAATCAAGGAGTGACCTTTCATCAGTAAGTTAAACACATTTATCTTTAAAATACGCTTAATTTAATTATTTTTAACAATTTACTGCAACATTTGAGGCGTTGTCAAATGTTTATACGAATTTCAAAGAGTAAGAACATTTGTCTGCGCAGAGTGGACAGATGACGAGTATAAATTTTATTGTTAAAGATTATTTGTTAAAGATTATTACGTATTATTGTGTAATTAATTTTTATATTATTAAATTTATAAGTAGTTTAATATTCAAGAATTTATAAAGTAATTACTTACTTTAAGATATTTAAATGTATTGTTATTATCATATGGACGTAAAGGTTTCCTGGGAGGTGTCATGAAACTAAAGAAGCGTGGATCAAATTTGTTCAGGAGAATCGTAGCGAAGAAATGTGGTTACCATCAAATTATTCACGCATATGTTCCGTACATTTCAAAGAAAACGACAAATAAACCACAAAGACAGGAAGAGTGTTCTTAAAGAAATCTGCAGTACCATACGATAACGTAATTATATTATTGCTGTTTTTTTTTACTATATGGTAGGTTTTTAAAAAAAAATAACGCCAGATTTTTATTTTGTTCCATAAGGAGAGAAACGAGCCGTCGAAGTGCCATAACTATCAACGCTCATAAACATCTACACAACCAAGGCTATGTAGATAGGTTGCCCTGCTTCACTTCCTTTAACATCAAATCAGGTCAATCGGGTCCTCGATGTGACATTTAGTATGGAGATATTTGAAGGACTGAAGAGTGCCATAGGCTCATTTTTATGGCGATAACCTTTCACGGGAAAACACATTTCCATCAAATTTAAATAAACGCTATAGATGACTCTATTATAGGCGCAAAAGAGTATGACGTATGTCTTTAGTAATCAAATGAAATTGCTACTGTCAAATGTTTGACAGAAACGTCAGAGTTCTAAACAAGAGTCATAATATTGTGTTAATATTATATTTATTTTTCTTATTATTATAAATACGAAAATGTGTAAATGTGAAAAACCACGCTAGCGAAGCCGCGGCTAACAACTAATAAAATATAATTTAAATATTAAACTTAATTTTAAGATATACTTTCTTTACCCCATATGTATACTTTTTTATTTTGTTGTTTTTGTGTAAACAATATTACACTTGATACACGTCATATATTTTTTAAATATACCTACGACCTTAGATTATGTATACTACCGTTAGATTGGCGATGCAACTTTAAAGGCGAGACCAAAAAGCAAATAATAATATACCTACGACATAAAGTATTTTTTGAATACTTACTTTTTTAATTTAATTTTAAACGCCAAAAAAAATAGAGCTTGACAGAATATTTTTTATACACTTAGCTATAATTTAAATATACTCAACAGTAATTGTAGTTTTGTAGGTACAAAAGGTACTGAGTCACTTCTGCGATGTTCATCTATAGAATGTCATCTCATTGTCATCTGAATGTCATCGACACATTTTTGGCTTGGTATAGCTTCTCTATACGTAGTAATAATAACTCAATGGCTTACTCTGGGATTTTATTTATTGTATGAAGAGACTCCGTCCGCCTTTTTTTAACGTCCTTGCCTCTGTATATATTTTTTATGAAATGGTAGGAGATACTTATAACACTGATGTCTTTTAACTTTGTTTAGTATTGTTTAAAGAAGGTCTTGGACAAGAAAGTGTGTGCTTTAGATCACACAACTGAAGTAATATTTAATTATTGATTTTCACTACCGTAGTTACATTGACATAACATGTCATGAGATTTATTTTTTAAATACAAAAAAGTTTTACTTAAATCTAATTTGAATTTGAATCACACATCGGGCGAGGCCAATAGAAGTTCCATTGGCCTCGACCGATGTGTGATTTTTGTAACGCTTTCGCCAGCTAACTCACCATATTATGTATCAGGTGCGGGTATAGAAGTTTCGCTTCAAAAAGGGCAGCGACGCGCTTTGGAAACATCTAGTCTACATATATAAAACTCAAACGTGACATAGCCAGCTGTCAACGCACAGCCCAAACCACTGGACGGATCAAGCTGAAATTTGGCATCCAGGTAGATGTTACGACGTGGGCATCCGCTAAGAGAGGATTTTTAGAAATTCAACTCCTAAGGGGGTGAAATAGGGTGTTGAAGTTTATATGGATTTCTTAGAAATTAAACGCGGGGTAGTCTACTAATAATATTATAAATGTGAAAGTTTGTATATACGTTTGTTAATCAATAACGCAAATAATTCTGAACGAATAAGTTTGATAGATAACATACATATAACTCTTATGTCGTGAATAGTTTCTTTATTAATATGTAAGTGGAACTGCGTCGTAATTACTATAATGAAACTAGAAGCATAACTCTTAAGGAGCACAATGGATTGATATTGAAACTTATAATGTTACATTATAACAAGTTACAGTGCGAGTCAATTATCTAAATGGCTTTGAACTAGATCGCGTTTAACTCAGCCACTCCGCAGGATGAGCGCTGTCAGGAATGAGCTACACTTATTGAAATTTGGTATTAGATTTTAATGGATTCTAACCTGTGCAAATCTACGGATTCTATTTATTGATAGGCATATTCTTATTGCCGCAGAGGAAATGTTTTGAATGTGCAACAGGCTGCTTGTGAAACTGGAGGTTGCGTAGGATTCAGCACTCTAGTTTCTATCTAGTTCTCATTGTATTTCTTGATCTCATCATGGTGTCATCTCCATCCCTGTAGGGGGCTGGAGGTCTCCGGGCCCCGAGGCGAACCTCATACCCGGGCCAATGCTCGCGAGGGGGAACTACCCCTCGGTGATGGGGAACACGTCTTAGAGGCGTTACATATTGGTTGGCATGGTTTGGGGGGGAACAGGGCTATAACTGCCCTAATGGCAGTTCATGCTACCGTGTCGCTCTACGGGCTACTGGGTGTGGTGAGTAGTGTGTGTGGTGTGTTTTGTGCTTGTAAAAGTATGTGATGGTATGACTCTCGTCCTGCCAGCCCGACTCGGCTGCCCATCGGTCGCTGGTGTGTCGCGAGCACAGAGATCTTGATCTATCAACACACAGCATATCATTTTGTAAGAGGTAGTGCCATGCGGCGTGTTGCTATATCGTTCCGGCACTGTACTTCTCGCTCTCCATATATCACAATCAAGTCATTGCTATGGTTTGTTGTGATTTTTGTTTCCAGTGGCAAATTCGAAGCAAAAAAAGCGTTTTTCCGACAGAACTTATGCTGCGAATGAAATGTGACTATGGAGTAGTTAGTTATTAAATGGAACTATACTTTATAGTAATATACTATAATAATTATATACCTTACATATACATTCACAGTTATAATATCGAGTCTTTTTCATACAATTGTAGTATGAATTTCTGCCAATAAAGTCTAGATGGTACCTGTAATATTCTGTTTTCTCTAAATGGCGAATGTCGAAATATTATAAGTATTTGATCCTTACACGTGACATATATTAGGAAATTTTACTTGGAGCAATACGCCGTATTATTTAAACCGAGTTAAAGATGAAAACCCCCCCTAGGAGCAGATCAATCTTGTGAGGCATTAGAGACACATCAAACGAGCATCAATCACACGAATTGATCCCGAGGTGGGGGAACAGAAGGTGGGAATAACAAGATTTGGTCACCTGGAAAATATTTTAGGCGACGAAAAAATATTTTCTTGAATGATTAAGGAATTCTAGATGGTTTTTGCGATGTGGTTTTGTCGCTTTGAGATATTTTTTATCGCTACCATCAGCCAATTAATGATTTGGTAGGATTATTGAGTCGGTTTAGGTATTATTTGAGGGATCTGCAATATAATTATCCCGACATGACGGAGAAGAGAGAAAAACCATCTTCAACTGTATGTTGAAGTGTTTTGTAAGGCACGTTGGAAAAACTGTTGAGGCGTATTATGACTATATCTATTTGTCTTTGTAATAAAACAGCAAGTAATTAATAGTCTATATGAAATAATCGTTATAAAATATGACTTATGCTCAGGGTTGCCTTACATCGTAGACAGACATGTAATTGACCATATATTTTTTTAGTTTTGGTAGATGACAAGGTGGTAAAAACTTGTTAATTTTTATACATCTAGAAATTAAATAACGTATTTTTCTTAATGTTAGTCTTTGTAGTACAGGGGGAAAACTGGATAATGTGGCATTTTAATGACTGCCAATACCTATACAAATCCGCTACACGTCTTTTTTTATAGCATAAGGGGGCAAACGGGAAATCGGATCCTTTTGATGATTACCGACACCCATGGACATTCGCATGATTGTTACGCAAATGCGTTGGCCTCCTATTATCCCCCCAATGGGCCACTCTCACTGGCACATGGCTACTCATAAGCCGCACGAAACGCGACGGCGACGCTGACACTGTACCCCGGTATCAAGTGACTGAGAGCTACTTTCCCAGTAGTGCCAGCCCAATTCCGTTGCATAGGAGGACTGTGAGTGGAGCGTCATGCACCATGCATGGAACTACCTCCTCCTATGCAACATGGCACTACCTCTTCCTAAAACATCTCCTACGTATTGGCCACCGGCTACTCCCAAAACGACAAAACGTGACGAAGCTGTCACTTCAAGGCAATGCAAGCAAGAGGAGCCTCCCCAGTCGTGTCCAGCTTAATTCCGCAACAATGAAGCATAACACTACCTCTTACTTTTAAAAAAAAAAGTCTTAGAACTAAACTCTTGACCGAAATTTGGCTATGTCTGTCTTGATATTATAGATTAGCACTACGCAAGATTTCGTTATACTATGCCTAATTGTGTGTTTAGACACTAATGTTCTCTCTATCCCAACAAAAACAACCTGTAAAAAAAGTCTCGCAGCTCAATTTTCCTACCATTAAAATATGTGAGATCCATGTAATACGTAGTCGGTTACCTTATTTAGTGCCTACTTAAGGAACCTTCTGTCTTAAGTTATTATCATAATATCAATTGTTCAAATCTTTTAAATTTTAATTAAAAACATCGACTTCTCCATCGCTTGAAAACACAATGTATCTTACAAGTACGTAATACATTTTTATTATCTTAGCTTGTTTAGTCCATTGCGCTCCACACAATTGAAACTCTCATCTCCAAAACGAATGTATAATTTTCCCAAGGATGACATTAATAAGTCCAACATGGCTCTAGGGGTATTTAATCTTGTTAATATACCGGAAAGTGGTGACAGGACTTAGTGCAACCAATTCATCACCAAACAATCGAATGATGCGATGGCCAAGTCACTGTTTTTTATTAAAATACCAACACGGACAAAGAATAAACTAAACAATAAAATAAATAGACTTCAATCAAACCAAACATAATAAAACATTTAATATTGAGCAGTGTATTTGTATAGAGCCTCTTGTCTTTGAGAAAGAGCAGTCTATTTTGTTTACAATAAAAGAAATTAATGGATGAATTTGTGAAAATGAATAAAACAGTGGCAGAGTACATAAAGATTTTACAGTGAAATTTAAATAAAGGAATTCGAACAATGGCGGTCTTCTTGTTGAAGATTTCTCTTAGTCCAACATCAGTAATGGAGAAACAATTAAATAAATTACATCAATTTATTTATTAATTACATACACAGTTATATATCAACTGGATTACAGATGAGCGATTGGTTTAATTGGAAACTTGGAATTATTGGCCGAAGGTTGCGTTTTCGAATCCCGCCCACATCATGGACGTTTATATGTGTTATATCTGTCTGTATAGATAAAAGGCAAACTTGATATGGACTAAGGGTCAATTCACACCGAAAGAGCAGCGAAGCGCAGCGAAGCGCAGCGAAGCGCAGCGAAGCGCAGCGAAGCGAAGCGACCCGCCCGGTAGGGAAGGCGCGCGGATTCCCCCGACTGCTCGAGAAGTCACTGAAATGCTCCAGAAGTCGCGAGAATTCGATAATAAGTACTATAGTAATGAAAATAAAGTTAAAATTCATATGACACTGAAAGTGCACTCCGCTTCGCTGCCCTTTGCCGCTCTTTCGGTGTGAGTTGCCCCTAACATCATCACTAATAATTAATTTTAAGAATACAACACAACAACAAAGCTGCTGAGTTTCCTGTGCGTTGGGAGGAGGAGGAGCGCAGGGCTGTCTACATTATGATGATGCCTACGAGCACCCGAAGTCATTAAAATGCCAAGCATTTTAATTTGGCCATCGCACGAATCGCTATATCGTAACACGCCGATATTTTCCCATTCCCCATTGCTGCTTGCGCAGACTAGGGATTTTTGTCCGCGAACTTTTTTGTCCACGGACAAAAATGTGTGCAAAGTACCGCGTACTTTTAATCCCTCATTTGCGTTACTCGATACAGTTGTAAGCGATCTATTTTAGCGGACATAAGAATGAAAAGAACGGCGACATTAGTGAAACTATCAGGTGTACGCCAGCTCGTCAGCCATTAAAAAGCCTTGTACCATGTGGTAATCCTTCACGCTCTTATTAGGCGCGGCGTGTGAACCCGCGAGCGAGCGAGTGATTGAGTGAGCGTAGGTGATGGAGTGAGTAATGATTGATAAGTGAGCGGCGCCTTGTCGCGGTTTATTAGCACGTGTTGAGTGAATATGGTGGATTTTTTAAAAATTACAAACTAGCTGCGCCCCGCTGTTTCACCCGCGTAAATTTCGATTCAGTGAAAAATAGAAAATCATCCCATGGCATCCCATAGGGACATTTTTTCGGGATAAAAGCTATCCTGTGTTAATCCAATATTATATTACTACTAAATTACCCTCTATGTGTGTGCCATATTTCATAAAAATCGGTTTAGCAGATTTTGCGTGAAGTAGGTAACAAACAAGTCGGGCGCTGGGTTTTCGCAGTGCAGTCGATGCTGAACGCCGAACCGTGCGTGTTGTGATGTATGCTATAAACCAAATAAACAAACAAACAAACAAACATACAAACTTTGGAATTTATAATATTAATAGGATTATGATAACGAGGCGAACGAGCTTTCGGACCATTTGAGGGACAACAAACATACATTTTCATATATTTGTACTGCAGATGCTTTTCTTTATCCATCGATTCAATGAGAGAGCAAGAAAGGAGATTGGCAACTTTCTTTAGACCTTGGGCCTGATCATTACATTGATCATTTATGGGGGCTAAGTAGATTAGAACATACAGATTCTATAAATATAACAAGTTAAGCTTTGTTCAATGGGATATCGGAGATATTGGGAATTATGTGATTAAAAGTGAGGTTAGTTTCTAACGTTAAATATTTCTTAGAATAATATTAATTTTCATTAGGTCGTTTAACTTTATTATTTTTGCGTATTGTTTATGCCAGTACCGAAAAGTATAAAAATAATGTTCATGATATTATATCATCATGATATCTAGTATTCTAGTGCTTAGTATCGAACCCCGATTCTATCATAAACTACTAAAACATGTATGACATTTTAAAATTTTCATATAAAGATTCGCGTTTTAAATTATACTTAACCAAGTCAATTGTAACTATTTAAATGACAATGCCATGCTGTATTGCAGCTGAATTAGGCCAGCTTGACTGGGAAACCACATGAAATTATTTTCCCATAGAATCCATAGCTACTTGTAACACTAATATTTATAAAAATTATGTTATCAATTTTAAATTATGTCCAGTTCCTGTAATAACTAGGCCCAGTTTCGCCAGTCTCCTTTACAAGCCATCAAAAAGAAAACTTCAAAAAACACACAAGTCTCGCAACAATTTTTTTTTACCTTAAAAATTTGTGTGATCCATATTATACCAAGTCGGTTAATTATTAAGTTCTTACTTAAGGCACCTTCTTTCTTAACTTATTAAAAGGCCTTGAACTCATGATCGGTCAGTCAGTCAGTGACAAAATTATTAAACTTTTATAGTTTTACTTCTTAAACTTTTTTTTTGTTCAGCCTATGTTGTCCCACTGCTGGGCAAAGGCCTCCCTCAAACTTCGCCAACCATCCCAGTCTTTTGGCTTCTCCCACCAGCTTTTGTCGAAGGCAAAGAGGTTGTCCCGCCAACGTTTCCTCGGCCGTCCTCGGCGTCTCGCTCCGTCCGGGGCCCTCTGGGATGTTATGTGGGCCCACTTCTCGGCGTTCATCCTCGACAAATGACCAGCCCACTCCCACTTCAGCCGGGCGATCTTGTTGCTTAAAATACTATTCAAATTTGAATGAAATCTATGCATAATATGATAAAACAGGAAAACCCGTAATATATTTACGAAAAACTGATTGGAGGCGATGTTAATACTATTGTATTAGAACACTTTTCAATGATTTTAATCTTTTTATCTGTCTGTTTGTCCGGACTAATCTCCGAAACTACTACACGGATTCGAATGAAACTTTTGTGGAGTATATAGATGCTAAGCCTTGTCAACATCAAAAATACTTTTTATTGCGGTAAAATAACTCATTTGCTTGCACAGCTTCGAGAAAAGGTTTAATATTTTATTTTTTGTGGGTATTGCTTCATACTTTTCTACTCACACCCGTGAACCTATTCAGAATCTTTATTGTTATTTATAATGATGAAACCATAATTTATAATAAAGGGAATAAAAATATTTTTTTTTGGTAATATAATAAGTAATAATAAAAAATATATACCTTATTGTGAATTCTTAAGAGGGTCTAAAACTGGAGACATATGCATATTTAAATTATACCTATCAAATGTTTAGTTTATTAATGAAAAAAATATTAAATTTTGCAAACACTAAGACAACTTAACAAGGCACTGTATACTTAAATTCATTTACGCAACAGTAATACCAAAAATATTAGATCCATTCCAAAACGTTATCCTCTTTTTGGCGCACTCGAAAAACATGTAGGTACAACGTTAATAAACCACTTAGGATTAATGAAATCAAACGGATGTGACGTCACAAAGGCAGAACCACGTCTTCATTATTCATGAGCGTCTGCGAGGGGGGGGGGAGGCAATCACGTTAAAAGCCTCGCCCGTGTAAATAAATATATAAGAACAAAGATGCCAGAGTACCAGGGTATCATGAATTAGAGGAAGGTTTTGCGATCTAGGTAGATTGAGTTCTACTTTGAAGCAACCGAATTGGACCGGCACGACCGGGGTTGGTACCTGTCGCTTACACCAGAGTACCAATAAACCAGTACACGATACACATAAAGATGTCGAGAGAGTACTAGGGTGTCATGAATTAGAAGAAGGTTTTACGATCTAAGTAGATTGAATTTTACATAGAGCCACGTTGCATGCATGCAACCGAATTGCTCCGGCACGACCGGGGTGGTTCCTGTCGCTTACACGATACACACAATGATGTCGAGAGAGTACTAGGGTATCATGAATCAAAGAAAGGTTTTGCGATCTAAGTAGATTTAGTAAGAGGTTGCACCACGATGCATGCGTGCTGTCGAATTGGGCATGCGAGCTTTTTAAATTTAGCTTTACATTCAACTTGCTACTAGGGCAGCATCAATGGAAAGGTATCTTTCGGTTACACGACAACGGGGTAAATTGACATCTGTAGGTAGCGTTTTGTGCGGTTTCAAAGTAGCCGGTGGCCCATGGACGAGGAGGAAAGAGAGCAACGCATTTGTACAACCTCTATGCGGATGTCTATTGGCGTCGGCAGTCATGAAATAGTACGTTTGTGCATGCATTAGAAAAAAAAAAATAAGCCACCAGAGGCTCGGCTTATACCAAACCGTATCGACCCATCGAGGCTTTTCTCAAAATCTGACTAGGATTAAGGTCACCCTACAAAAATGCCGGCGTGTTTCGGTTGCATTAACTTCGTATGCCGTAAAAATTGTACTGTATTGCCGTGTACGTTTTTAAAATAATTTCCTTCATCACAAAGTATTACAGACAAGTTTAATATTTTTTTTTAATTGTGGACTTAAAATGAACGTAAAGATGGAAAGCAAGATCAAACTGTTCATGGATTGCAGGACAACGCATCTGTATGACTTATGTGTAGATGTCTATAGACGTCGATCAAGAAGATTGCTCCTACAGCTCGTTTACTTGCATAAGATATTTAACAGCGACGAAAATTTTAGTGCTTAGTTTGTTAATTTCATTTTAAATATCACACACCTTTATACATATATTTAGTAATTAGTAAGAGGTAGTGCCACACTGCATTCTTGCATGCAGTCAAATTGGGCCTACTGGTACCTTTCGCTCACACGAGACCGGCGTAAAGTGATAGCTGTGCTGTCACGTTTCGTGCGGTGTGTAAGTGGCCGATGACCTATGAAGGTGGGAGGAGAAAGGACGAGCGCATCTGCATAGCCTCTGTGTGGATGTAGAAGTGCGTCGGCAGTCATGAAAATGGCTCCAACTGTTCCATTGGCCCACTATACAATAAAAAAAAATATATCCAAAACAAAACACTACTAAAATGCTTTAAAACTCGCACTGGTCGTTAAATAACGCATAATGCGAGTTAAGCTCTGTATCATAATATAATTTGAGTCCAGGAACGCGCGAGCTTATTTCCACAATATATACATCCTCTGTGACAACTCTAATTAATTACTAAACTAAGCCATTAGGGCTTAAATCTGACGCAGGGGCACAAAAACCCCTCTACAGACAAATTAACATACAGAGCGAAAAGTAAGCTCAAAATTATACTTTAATTTTTCTATTAAACACTTAAATTCACATTTAACACTTCTGATTAAGAATCTCAGAAAATAAAATACCTTTTAATATAATCTAAGTCAACAAGAAGTTTGAGCGAATAGAAATAACTTTTATAGTGCTAGCTCGATTTACAAACTAGCGAAAAAGCGCAGCTTTTTTTCCGTAAAGTGTATCGCCAGTGGGGTAATGTGGCTTGCCCAATTACAAGCCAACCACTACTAAGCCACTACGTAAAATAGTTGAGAATTTAGCTAGTAAATTAAGTCAGAAATGCAAATGTAAGTTTTAAGCTTTTTGTTTAATATCTTTCATGCTGTTTACAATTATTGAAATTTTTATATTACCCACTTCACTTTGTGCTTTTTTTTGTCTGTTCCTAATTTAAATTTTTAAGTGTTGATTTATAGTTTTTATAGTAAAGTTAGTGTAGTTAATTATACTTTAGTGCTTAGAAAAAATATTTGCAACCGGGCATGTCCGGAATCCTTAAATATTTGAGACTAAATAATAGTAAAGTTTTAAATGATTGTTATAGAGGATATAATCTAACATTTTCATAATTTAAAGGCCATTCTAACTATAGGTCTATCCATTTATGTTAATCTTTCTATTTCTGAATTGCATATTATTATGTAATTTACGCACGTATGAACTATTATGTAAATTACGTATTACGTGAGAATATTCGTAGCTCTGTGGGCTGTCTACACTACTTTAGCGGGCAAGTAATTATCCAACTTAAACAATAAAAGGGCGCAAACTAGATTTGGAGGCTTATTTAAACAGAATAGTTTGGATAGTTTAAATCAATGTATGCAGATTTCACCTTTTTTGTTGTTTTCATTTAGTTCAGTTCTTGATGTTCATTGTAAGATGATAAAAATTCAGACACCTACCTGCTTGGTTGTTTTATATAAATGAGGTCTACCAGAGGATTGATAATCGCATGAGCTAATAGATAATTATTTCTAAACAAGTAAGGAAGCCTTGTCTTAAAAGTAAGTTACCAAATATCTTTTCATCCATCATCATCAAGTAGCGTTTGTTGGTCTGCCTGCCTCTGGACTTAGTATGCCTTTTCCTAGCCAAAAATGGCGGTAATGGTGGATGCAAAAATATTGGTAAACAAGCTGCCCCCCGCTAAAAATCTTATGTGTTCATCCAAATTACCCTCTAGTGTGTGCCAAATTTCATGAAATCTATCTGCAGTTTTTGCGTGAAGGAGTAACAAACAAACATATAAACTTTCCAATTTATAATATTAGTATGATTCTCGGTGGTTCATCGGTCTCCATGGATGGTGTGGTTGTTGGACCCTTTTTGTTATTGTTTGACCCCGAATCTAATGGGACGAATGGTTAAGAGCGACCAGAATTTTTTCACTACCTACCTACCTATATATACGCACAACCAATTTTTTTCAACTAATCATGTGATCGAATGTAGCTCTCCGGCATCACAAATTATTTAATTGCAATGCATTTATGATTCAATTTGTCGTCTGGAGGCATTAATAAAAAAACTCCAACTTGACTAGCAACCCTAATCGGAACAATATTCGTTATCAAGCTAATCAATTGACAATTAACTGGCTGGTCATACGCAGGGCTAATCACATTGATAACAAACAGATAATTATGGGGTTGTGCAAATCAATTGATATTCAATTTATTGATGTAATGCGTGTGTTCGACTTGTGATAATCAAACGAGGTACTTAATGTCATTAAATCATCACAATCAGATTTTAGTATACCTCTAGTATGCCACTGATTTCCTGGTACTCTGATGGCGCGTTGAGGCTTTTGATGGCCTATTATAGGAGGGAGCAAAGAAAGAGACACTACACGTCCACATTGCAATTATGTGGGTATGATAATCAAACGGGGAACCTAATCTCATAATCAGCTTTTAGTATACCTCTTAACTGACACTGATCTCCTGGTAATTAGCTGCA
The DNA here is from genome assembly GCA_001625245.1 of Calycopis cecrops. Classification (NCBI taxonomy): domain Eukaryota; kingdom Metazoa; phylum Arthropoda; class Insecta; order Lepidoptera; family Lycaenidae; genus Calycopis; species Calycopis cecrops. The sequence goes on from LUGF01039330.1 coordinate 86,771, forward strand.
CACCTATGGGCATTGCTAGACTACCAACAAGGTTTCGACTACACGTTTGCCCCTTATTAAAAAAAAAGTGGTTGATATTCTGTAAAGTATAATTTTACATAACACCAATCAAGCGATAGTTACAAAATAGTACTGACGGCATTGTTATTGCAAGCGCTATAAAAGGCGCCGGTCTAGCTAAGACCATATTCTTCTGGGTTAGGGATACTGTAGGAGGGACATGCGCCCTTCTTTTACTACAGGTGGAAAGAGATGCACTGGACTAATTCTTAGAACTACGATCTCTTCTCTTATCTCTCTCTTACTTATCGGTGTAAAGCAGCAGCTGCGGTGTCTCGTTTCATGATATGTGTGAGTTTGCGGGTCCACGGGCGTCGGTAGGCTTCAACTGCTCGTTTGCCCTTTATAAATAAACTAGCTGTGCCTCGCTGTTTAACCCGCGCAAATTTCGATAACGTGGAAAATAGAAAATCATCCCATGGCATCCTATAGGAACATTTTTTGAGGATAAAAACTATGTGTTAAACCAAGTTACCCTCTATGTATGTGCAAAATTTCATGAAAATCGGTTAAGCAGTTTTTGCGTGAAGATGTAACAAACAAACAAACATACAAACTTTCGCATTTATAATATTAATAAGGTAAAAAAATGACGTCAGATAATTCGTAGTACTTAATTGCATTACCGCTAGAGCTTAAACGATAACATGAGTAGGACAGTGGGTCGAGCGGCTGAGACGGAGGAAGCCTAAGAAAGTGTTAGCAGTTGAGCCAATTAGGTGAGCTACTAATGCAGGTCAAAGGTGTCAGGAGCTGAGGTGTTAAAGTGAAATTATATAATAGAACGACGAACAAAATTGATTAAGTTTGCGCGAATATTAATCATAACAATAAAAGAACTTTAATGGATTTTATTGCGGTTTATTTAATTACTAGCCGCGCCCCACGGATTCAACCGCGCAAATTTCGATTCCGTGGAAGAAAATCATCCCATGGCATCCCTTAGGAGCATTTTTTCGGGATAAAAACTATCCAATATGTTAATCCAAGTTAATGTCAATGTGTGTGCCAAATTTCATGACAATTCAACAGTTTTTGCGTGGAGTAACAAACAAACAAACAAATAAACAAACAGGCAAACTTTCTCATTTATAATATTAGTAGGATTTATACATGCCCGATTCAGAAGCTTTGAAGCAGGGTTTCTTAAACTTTTTACAGTCACGGACCTCTTTTCAGAATCCGCTCCGCGGGTCCCTGCCAAAGATGGTTTTTAGGAAAGTCTTTTAAATGCTCTTTGTAGGAAAGAAAACAAACCTTATTTATTTACTGTGCTATATTAAAAATCACTGTATGTACACAATAATGTTAAAGTTTGACTGAGCTACTGCGGACCCCTGACGCATACCTCACGGACCCCCATGAGGTCCGTGGATCCCATATTAAGAAACCCAGCATTAAAGCAACCACGGTTTCAGGTGGACTTAGATATCAAAAGTACGTTTTGGGTTAACAACTATTATACATCTTCGGGTATTTTTAATATGTGACAACAGGACATCTGTCATTGTCCACCCGTGGCCATGGTTGATGTAAAGTGCCCTGTTGCTGACAGATCCGGGGCACCTCAGTATAGGCGGCCGATGGCACCCGCGGGGTTTTTTGAGTATTCGGTTCATCCGGGAGTCCCACACACATCCACGGACCTCACCCTCGGTCCGGTGGCAGTGCATAAATGCATTTCGCCGCGAGAAAAAAAAAACAAAATGGTTGATGTAAAGTATCTGAAACGTCGGGCTTGTAAAATAAAGAAAACACGGCAAAATTCGTTAAAGTACCTCTATTGTAATGACGAACAAAATTGCTGTGCTTCAAGTATTGCAGTGGAATTGTCGAGTGACCAGGGAGGTATGTAGTGAGGCCTAGCATGTGAAGTTTATCCAACCGGAAATCGGCGGCATTTTTGTAAGCTGTGGCCTTAATCCTGGTCAGATTTTAAAGCCTCAATGGGCCGATATGGGTTGGTACAAGCCGAGTCGCTGCTGTCTTATTTTTGTAAAACCTACCTCTATATCAGAGGTACCTTAGTACTTATGCATGCATCGTGCCGGCACGGCTGGGGAGGTACCTCTCGTTTACACGAGACCGGCGTAAAGTGACAGCAGTGCTGTCGCGTTACGGGGTGTAAGTAGGCGATGGGCCATGTAGAAGGGAGGAGGTTGGAGGGCAACGCATCTGTGTCGTCTCTGTGCGGATTTCAGCGCCGGCAGTCATGACAATGGCTCCGATTACTCGTTCATCCCCTTATGTTACTTACTATATATCTTATACAAGGTTGATTTGAAAGTAAGAGGCATTACATGAAACCATATATGTGTATCATTTTCAGGCTACGACACAAAAATCAGATCAATTGGAGCAATAGTTTAGCCTCAGGATTTTTTTTCTCACTTCGTATACGCTGTACGCCAGCTGATCGTCGACTATGAGCAGCCGGGGTCATTCACCACGTACGAGGTTGTACGCGCCGGTACAAAGCATGATTTCATTTTTTCGCTATTTAACTTCGTATACTTGTCGTAATTTTTTTTAGTAGTTTCGGATTACCTGTAGGCACTTACAGTATATTATGTGGTTTAATTTATCGCCTCTCGCTTTTATCAACCTTGTATATCTTTCAATCTCTAAAGAGGAGAGAGGAGCGGTAGCTCGACTGAATAAACAATATTATATTACGTACTCTCTTTTAAAGATACAATTTTAATCTTTAATTACAAAGGAATTTTAAAACCCGCCAACATTACGGAAGTATCGTCGATGTCAAATGATTATTATTAGAATGTCAAAGGCTTTCTTTCTGATTACAAAGATGGACTTTGTCTTGAATAAATAGAAGAGAATTGTTTTGGGCGTTCGATTACATTCTTCAGTGAAAAACGTAATTAATTAGGAAAAGGGCTCCTTTGTCATCCTATCGCTTAGCTCTCGAAAATGAGGAGGAAATATATTTTCGGGCCCCTGGCTTTTATCTGGCCCCGGCTCCTTACTTTCAATTATTAATCTTGTAATTTTATTCCGAGCGGATGTGACGGGGAAACGCGTAATGGACGAGAATGTTGTACATGTTCGTATTCTATGTTAAATTAAAATTGAGTTTATTTAGGGACCATAATTGTGTGACGCGTAAATTATATCCTAAAAAAACTATTCATTTTATCTCTATACTAGGTGTGCCCCGCGGTTTCACCCGCGTTTAATTTCTAAGAAATCCATATAAACTTCAACACCCTATTTCACCCCCTTAGGGTTTGAATTTCTAAAAATCCTTTCTTAGCGGATGCCTACGTCATAACATCTAACTGCAAGCCAAATTTCAGCTTGATCTGTCCAGCGGTTGGGGTGTGCGTTGATAGCTGGCTATGTCACGTTTGAGTTTTAGATATATAGATTTATAAGATTCTCGTGTCACAATGTTAGTTAGCATATTCCTCTGAAACTGCTCGACCGATTTGATGATATTTTGTGTGCATATCAGGTAGGTCTGAGAATCGGCCGACATATATTTTTCATTTCGATATTTCTACTGCTGACACTTAAGATTTAGACCTTAAGGGACTACCTCTTACTTATTAATAGCCGAAAAACATATGACTTAACTTAAATGAAGGAAAAATATGTAAAAATAATTTTAGTTCACTGCGTTTGTTACTAGAGGGCGTTAGTTATATCTA
>LUGF01039330.1:103804-114524 GCA_001625245.1 Calycopis cecrops
TCTTTTATAATTTTAATGAGATTTGTACATAACTTTGTAGCATTGATTTTACTCTTTTATTTTTACATACTTGTGCTGGCGGTGGTAAAGAAAATTTATTAACAAAAAATACCGTAACCTTTATAAATATCTGTGTAAATTGACGTTATTTGTAAATTAGAACCTTATCATCATTAAAGGGAATAAAATCTAGTGTTTTAAAATTTGATACGGATCACTTCTGTTGTGTGCAGTGCATGCCACACAAGGGACAAGTTTATCCAGCGTATATACCTATTTACATGGCACACGGCTTTATTTTTACACACACACACACGGCTTCTTCACTTGTGAGGTGTTTAAATATTCGTCTTGAGATGGCAAGTGATAAAGTGTATCCTACTAATATTATAAATGCAAAAGATTGTATGTTTGTTTGTTTGTTTGTTTGTTACTCCTTCACGCAAAAATTGCTGAACCGATTTTCATGAAATCTGGAACACACATAGAGGGTAACTTGGATTAACACATAGAATAGTTTTTATCCCGAAGAATGTTCCAATGGGATGCCATGGGATGATTTTCTATTTTCCACGGAATCGAAATTTACGCGAATGCAACCACGGGGCGCAGCTAGTATTAAAATATATTTCAAGAAGTCGAGCTTATTGTTTTTCTATTCATATTATGTTATCTAGTAAATGTCAATCTCAAGATATATTCACTGAATATTTATATGCTGTAAACGGGACTTATCGCGTTTTAAAATCGAAGTATTTACCTCGACTCTCGACGTTTCGGCCCTAATGCAACGGCCGTGGTCACGAGTAGACTGTAATATCAACTGAAATCGATCAATGAATTTAAGCACATACAAGACATATTATACATTCTCTCAAAATAAGCAATGCGAACTCCGCCCAAAAATTCCTCGATATTTTAAATCACAACACCCCACACGCCGTATCTACAAAACTCCATTTTGAAATTAAATGTCATAAGCCTTAATTTAGTGGAGGCTGTGCTGACAGAGCACTGCGGCCGTTAGCGGGGCCAATTAGGGTGGATGGTGAGGGTGCGGGCACGTTGGACCGTCTTACTGTAATAACAGTGAACATACGTTACTGTGAATGTGCCTTAATGGCTTTATCTACTTGCGTATTTTAAACAAATGCTTCTAGCGGGCACATCCTTGGAGTGGATTAAATTATTTTGCAGTATTTTTTGATGACGTATTTAAAATATATACTTCAAATGCTTTTGTAATTTCAAATACGGAAAACGGCAATGTCAGAATCTGCAATAAGGGCCGGATCATCGAAAATGTACCTTGCTGTATTTTACCCGACTAATAATGATAATAAACAAGTTTGCTTGCATGTTTCTTACACATATTATACAGATTTAAAAAAATACACTAATGTAGGCAGATAACAGTCTGCAATATCAAAAATAATTATCGCTGTTTCCCTTGGGATGGATTTTGAGCCGGTGAAAGAGCACAGAAGGTAAATATTAACATATACATTGAAATATGATATTATCACCGTGATTTTAACTTGATTCTCCAAAGCGGTTTTTGATTGGTAATAACTAATTATTAAGAAATGTAACAGTACCTAATGAGTATAGTTTTAAGCTCTTTCACTTGAATAAATTTCCACACAGTTTATAATTTACTTTTATATAAATGATTTCACATTGTATACATTTCATTCTAAATTTAGTTTCAGTATTCAGCACATTTGCTTCCACTTCAATTAAAAAAAACAAGAACCAACGATGTCAAATCGATTTGAATTGTATACGAGTTGATTGTCAAAACAAAGCTTTGCATCAGCGGCTTGATCACGGCATTTTGTAGCGGCGGCCATATTGAAGTCACAATAATATTGAATATGGATAATTGTATTGTCACCAGAATCAAAGGCGTATACCAAATTTCACATCAATCGATCAACGGGAAGGGGGTCAAATTTCAATAACTAAATTCTACCCAAACAAACAAAACCGTTTAAAAACGAATAGTGACAGCACACCTCACGATACTTTAGTAAGAGGTGGTGCCATATTGAATTGCAGCGGGAAAGCCGGGGCATTACCTCTCACGCACATGCATAAAGCAAGAGCTTTGCTATCGAATTTCGTGAGTAGCCGGTGGCCCATTGGAGAGAAGGAAAGGAGCAACGCATCTGCAACAACCTGTACAAATAAGGTAAGAGGTAGTGCCACACTGCATGCTTGCATGCAGTCAATTGGGCCGGCACGACCGGGGAGGAACCTCTCGCTTACACGAGACCGGCGTAAAGTGACAGCTGTGCTGTCGCGTTTCGTGCGGTGTGTAAGTAGCCGGTGGCCCATGGAGGTGGGAGGAGAAAGGAGGGCAGCGCATCTGTATAGCCTCTATGCGGATGTTTGTGGGCGTCGGTAGTCATGAAAATGGCTCCGGCTGCTCGTTTGCCCTCCTATGTCGTAAAAAAAAAAAAAACCATGAGTTGAAAGCGTCGAACTGCTCGTTTTCCCTCCTATAAGTATTTTAAATAAAACATTATCATATAAGCAATTGACGCTTTTCCACATACGCCGACCTTCAGTTGCAGAGCAATGAATGAATGAAATTTTACGAATAATTAAAATGATTCTTTAACGATATTTGCACGGTTTCACGTTTCCCTTTGAAGTATCGCAGGGGCGACCCTGAGACGAGCCTCATTAATATAACACATGATCGCCGAGCGCTTGAATGTGCTGAGTTTAAATAAGTTTATGTGATTTTAGTATTTATCATGGTAAATCGCAGTGTGGCACGATTTCGGCGCTAATGCCGACTTTCGCACTTTGACAACTTTTGGAACATTCAATGTAAGTATTAGCGGAGTGCCGAATTTCAAAATAATCCTTTATGCTTTTTCACTGATTGCCGACATATTATAAATTTACGTATTTCATGAGTACTTTGCCTACTATTATAATGCATGCTTGCGTGCAGCAGAATTGGGCCGGCACGACCGGGGAGGTGCCTCTCGCTTACACGAGACCGGCGTAAAGTGACAGTGTGCGTTTCGTGCGGTGTGTAAGTAGCCGGTGGCCCAGGGGTGGGAGAAGAAAGGAGGGCAGCGTATCTGTATGGCCTCTATGCAGATGTCTATGGGCATCGGTAGTCATGAAAGTGGCTCCGACTGCTAATTTGCCTTCCATATAAAAATTTATATTATACCATAAAAAATTTTTTTTCTTGCAAATTCATTAAGTTCTAAAATGGCATCCTCTTTATCGATTCGAACGTCGCGAATATTTATGAACATCAGAACATTGTCATTAAAAGGGCAACGATTGCTTGTTTGATCAAAGTATGATAGTCTAAGGCAAAAAACGAATAAAAAATAATAATTTACAAAAACCGACTGGGCTTTATTTCGGATTGAAATTTTTTCTTTGTCACTTATTATCATCTATCATCCCTTGGCTACTGGTAAATGATTTCTTACCCATCACACTAAACTTTGATGTGATGAAATGATGATTTGTCACAGTAATAATTTACCCCACAAACACACCTCGTTACACCAATTAGAACGTCCGAAACGCCTGAGAATAATTAAAAGCGAAATCTCTTTCGTCCCTCCATGCCGCCGCCCCTCCCCCCGCACCAAATTGATTCTGCGCCCGGTAACCACCGCATTAAACTCTTGGGTCACGCGCCGCCACGGCAACAATGCTCTCGCGAGTTGTACGTACATTTATACAGAGCGCCGGATAATTTATTCATGCATTTGAATAAAAGTCGCAATGTAATGGAAATGAGAAACATGATCAGCACTGGCAGACTTTTTTTATAGTTTATGGGGGCTACCGAGCAGTCGGAGCCATTTTCATGACTACCGATACACACAGACATCCGTATAGAGGTTATACAGATGCGTTGCCCAACCTTCCTCCTCCTCCCACCATGGGCCACCGGCTGCTTACGCACTGCACGAAACGCGACGGCACAGCTGTCACTTCACTACGGTTTCGTGTAAGCTAGAGGTACCTCCCCAGTCATGCCCTATTCGGCTACATTCATGAGTGGTGACACTACCTTTTACTGTCTTTATTCCTAGGCACCATTAAGACGTATCAGGGGATCCTTATACTCGATGCCTTAGGAATGAGAGTCCCATTTGTAGGATTGACCTCTTTGAATTTTTATTGCACTCTCTGTCTATAATCCAATTTTTTGGTTGTTAGTTGTTAGTTGGATTCAAGAGTGAACTGTAGAAAAGGCTAGAGGAGAATGGAAGCCGAGATTTCCTTTTTCTCTGTCCGTTGGCTGACTGGTGTCTACCACCAAAGACATCCTTATACTATACCCTAAGAGGTACGAATTGGACCGTTACGACCGGTGAGGTACCATTTGCTTACTCGATACCGGCGTAAAATGACAGCTGTGTTGTCGCGTTCCGTGCGGTGTGTAAGTAGCCGGTAGCCCATGGAGGAGGGGGAAGTAAGGCAGGCAGCGCATCTGTATAACCTCTATGTGGTTATGGGCGTCGGTAGTCTTGAAAATGGCTCTGACTGCTCGTTTTCCCCCATACCATAAAAAAATATGATTGTTATACAGATGTGATGCCCTCTTTCCCCTTTCCGCACGAAACTCGACAGTATAGCTGTCGCTTTACGACGGTAACGCCAATTGCCGTCCCAGTCACATGTCACGCAGACGCGCTTGTCTTTCTTCTGTTGATCATCAAAAGGCCACCGACCCAAAAACTACTAAGGGAGTGACTAAAGAATTACGTAACGCATTTTTTGAATATTGTTGACCCTATCGCGTTTTAGGGGGGGAAGGGACCTATGTAGCGCGCTGTAACGTTGTCGTGTAGCCCTCTCTCTCCCAAAACGTTACGTAACACACAACTCAGCATATTTTTACTTAAATTAAGCAAAAAAGGGTTTAATTTTTCCCAATTTTGCCCACTTGGGATATTGTTAATTTATTTGAAAAAAAAATCTCTGTCCAGCAGTGGACGTGCTCCTGGTGATGATGTTGTATCACAAGGGACGAACGTACTACATATCTGCCCGGGGATTTTCAGATGATAAACGCAGGAATACTCGTACATGATTTCGTCCTGCAAACAATTTTTCTCCGTACGTCGAAAACTCGAACAATTGTCCCTTTTTCCTCCAGCGCCTGTTACTAAAAATTGTTACGTACAAATCTCTAAAACATTATTTCGGATGGGAAACTCACATCGTTCGTTGTTCGCGCCGGAATATCGTTTTATTGTTCCACTGCGGTGCCATCCATCAGGCGCGGGCGCGGATACCCAATTATACAATGTAATCTCATTACTACCTTACCCGACTTTGTTTAATTGTGTGATATATTGTAACGGATTTTCCGACCTTACGCGACCCGGGCGAGTGGGCCGTTATACAGTAAGCTGCTAGTTTTGGATTCCTTCTTTTAGATTAATACTAAGTGCGCCCCGTGGTTTCACACGCGTAAATTTCTATCCGGAAAATAGAAAATCATCCCTTGGCATCGCATAGGAACATTGTAACGGGATAAATCCTATGTGTTAATCCAAGTTACCCTCTATGTGTCTGTCAAATTTCATGAAAATCGGTTCAGCAGCAGCACAAACAAACAATCATATAAACTTTCGCATTTATAATATTAATAGGATAGGATAAATAGTCATCTATTAAACACACCACTACCCACTTAAGTAAGAGGTGGTATATGCATGCACGCAGACGAATTGGGCGCGCACGACCGGGGAGATACCTCGAGTATCCACGACACCCGCGTATTGTGACAGCTGTGCTGTCGCGTTTCGTGCGGTGTGTAAGTAGCCGGTGGCCCATAGAGGGAGACGAAGGAGGCACTCTGTACTCGATTGTACCTAAATCTTGTATGTGTTGAATAAAATAAAATTTGGGCGAAACGACTCCTAGTAACAGTCTAAAAAATAGAAAGTGTCGTTTCACCCAATTTGGGCAAACATTTTGGGCGAAACGACTACTAACCCAGGAAGGCAACGTAGTATAACGTTATGACAACAGTCCCTGTGACACCAATTTTTTTTTTTCATTTTATTTTATGATAAAGGGGGGCAAAAGAGCAGTCGGAGCTATTGTCACGACTATCGACACCCATAGACATCCGCATAGGCTATGGCTATATGCTATAGGCTATATAGGTGTGCTGTCCTCCTTTCACCTCCCACCTTCATGGGTCACCGGCTTTTTTAAGTATTAGTTTTTTAAAATAAAGAAAAAACATTAAATTTCCTTTTAAAGATGATTCTTCTGTTCTCAATTTTCAGCCTTGTAAGAAATCTTCAATCGGCAAACGGAAGACTTTTGTGTTTTATAACTTGAATAAATATTGAACTTTATATCCGTATTAATAACACATTTTCCTAATTAAAAGTAAATATTATGAATGCGAAAGTCAGTATGTTTGTTGGTTTGTTTGTTTATTTGTTTGTTTGTTTGTTACTCCTCTACGCAAAAACTGCTGAACCGATTTTCATGAAATTTGGCATACACATAAAGAGTAACTTGGAGTTTTTATCCCAAAAAGATGTTTCTATAGGATGCTATGGGATGATATATGACCGCGGGGTGCAGCTAGAAGTATATAATTTATAGAATTTCTAATACGAATTTCCATTAATAAGTGACATTAAATTCCAACACACTATATAACTATGTCATGATATTATATTCATTATAACTCCCCTTATAACGATCTTCGAATATGTCATTAACAGTAAAAAGTTTCATTAAGTCTCGGATATGGGTTTTCTTATAACGACATATAAGATAATGAAATATTAACAACACATACCGAGCTCCGTTATGAGCTATAAAAACACATGAGCAAACATGATTGGGTAATTTGGACAAGATTTAGATGTGATAAAGATGTTCGATGATGACAGTATGAGTTGAGGATGTCGTAAATTTGTGGGAAGATAGATGTTATTGATATGTGCTTAATAAGACGTATTTTGTTTTGCTGCATATGAACTGAACCTGAGTGGTCAAGAAAAGTTCTAATGTCTAATATAGCACTAGTGAGAAGTTTGTGATGTTAAAGTGCTACAGAAATAGGGATTTGGTTTCAAGACGTAGTAGGTACCAGCTTCTTGAAAACTGTAGAAACCATTTTTGTAATGTAACGAAATAATTCCACGGTGTGCGTGACTCAGCGGTGTGAAAGTATCCGGTGGCCCATGGAGGCGGAAGGAGAAAGGAGGGCAATGGACATCGGTAGTCATAAAAAATGGCTCCGACTGCTCGTTTGCCCCATACACAATAAAAAAAAAAAAAAAAAAAAAGAAAAGAAAATGGTAAGTGATGGTTGCGCTGTGACTTTTTCGCCTTGACCATACCTGTTGTTGAGGATGTCGTAAATTTCTGGTAAGGCTCAATGAGAGGTATATTTGTTTGAGACCTTCGCGTTTGTTACACATATTGTGGTTACTTTACGGGTTTTAAAACGACAAGACGCTCATTAAAGATACTTATAGTCAAAACATATACCTTTGCTCGACGTTTCGACTGGGTTACACCAGCCGTGGTGACGATTCAATAAGCGTCATATCGTGTCAAAACCCGTAAAGTAACAGCAAAAAGAGAGGTCTACCTATTTGTTTGGCTGCAGGTGAGCTGGGCTGGCGCTGTCAGAAAAAAAACCCTTTTTTCTTATTGATGTAGTCGAATTTCGACGACGGCAGCTCGTCTATCTGCGCAAGACAATGCACAAATATTTACGCAGACAAATGCACTTTCTATTCACTGATTCTCCTATTGCGATCGGACGATGATCCCGCACAACTGGAGAAAAATCAGACACAGGACCGACGGTTTAAACCTCTCCAAGGCACGGGGGTGTAACACCGCCAGCTCCCTGACTCCGGACTGTTTCTTCTATTTGAATAATTGAAATACTCATAACTGTACCCATTCCTGTAAGAGGGAGTGCCACGCTGCATGCATATAGCCGTATAGGGCCGGCCTCGAGCTTCCACGATACTACACCAGTGCTGATCATGTTTCTCATTTCCATTATATTGCGACTTTTATTCAAATGCATGAATAAATTATCCGGCGCTCTGTATAAATGTACGTACAACTCGCGAGAGCATTGTTGCCGTGGCGGCGCGTGACCCAAGAGTTTAATGCGGTGGTTACCGGGCGCAGAATCAATTTGGTGCGGGGGGAGGGGCGGCGGCGTGGAGGGACGAAAGAGATTTCGCTTTTAATTATTTTCAGGCGTTTCGGACGTTCTAATTTGTGTAACGAGGTGTGTTTGTGTTTATGATCAAGTTATTACTGTGACAAATAACAAAGTTTAGTGGAATATTTTTTTTTGAGAATAAGCAAACGAGCAGTCGGAGCTATTTTCATCTATCGACGCCCATTGCCCCCTCCATGGGCCTCCGGCTACTTACACGCCGCACCGAAACGCGACAGCACTACTGTCACTTTACGCCGGTCTCGTGCAAGCGATGTCTTTCTTGTTGTGCTAGCCAAATTCGGTTAATACATGCATATAGCGTGGCACTACCTCTTGCTGAAGTCTTTTCCATTTAAGAGACATATGAGAGATAGTAGATCATAAATGACACTTATTTATTTAGAAACTTTGTTCAGAATCCTCCGCAAAGTTAATGGCTAAAAAGATTACAAATGTTATTGATGTTAGAAATAAACTATCGACGCAAACATACCCGTCATTTATCCCCTATAAAGAATAAAATGTAAAGTCCTGCTGTCGCCAGCAACAAGCTAAACCAATACAAACGTATTCCAGCGTCCATTGATCAGCTCGCCTCCACAGCCGTGATCAAGCCGCTGATGCAAAGCTTTTGTTTTGGCAATCAACTCGTATAGTTTCAAATCGATTTGACATCGTTGGTTCTTGTTTTTATTGAACTGAAGTGAAGGCGAATACGCTGAATACTCAAACTAAATGTAGAATAAAATGTATTTAGCTACAATGTAAAATTTACATAAAAGTTTTGAAACAGTACATTCATTTAAGTGAAAGGGCGTGAACTTTGCTCATCAATGTTATAGGTATATTATAATAATTAGTAATTAGTTATTACCAATTAAAAACTGTTTCGGAGAATTACGGCGAAATTACCGTAATAATATATTTCTATGTATTTACTAGCAGTGCTCCCAGTTTCACTCGTTTAAAACCCATTCCAAGAGAGCTTTTCCCAAGAGGAATTATTTTCTTATTCTAGATAATTATCTATAATAGCTGTTACCCACGGCTTCGCTTGCGTGGTTTTTAGCGATAAAAAGGATCTGATGGAACTATTCATTCCTTCATCTATCTTCATACTAAATATGATAACAACAATAATATATGTGGATATATCACACTACGTTAGCCTAGCTTCGTGCTAAGTACCGTAAGGACTTGTGTTACGGGTGCTAGACAACGGAATATATTAATATGTTTTATAATTTAAGAAATTTTACATACCTATTTGACATATTATAGAAATAGGTACATAATATAATACATAGATAAACATCCATGACCAAGGCGGGTTTCGAACCCGCGACCCCCGGTGCAACTGTACCACTGCGCCAGCCTGGTCGTCAATATGACATCCAAGAACGACAATGACAAAGACAAACAAACACACTTTAGCATTTGAAATGTGTTTTAAATTCGTCATCAAAAATTACTGCAAAATAATTTATTCCACCCCAAGGATGTGCCCGCTAGAAGCATTTGTTTGAAATACAGAAGTAGATAAAGCCATTAAGGCACATTCACAGTAACGTATGTTCACTGTTATTACAGTAAGACGGTCCAACGTGCCTGCACCCTCACCATCCACCCTAATTGGCCTCGCTAACGGCCGCAGTGCTCTGTCAGCACAGCCTCCACTAAATTAAGGCTTATGACATTTAATTTCAAAATGGCGTTTTGTAGATACGCCGTGTGGGGTGTTGTGATTTAAAATATCGTGGGGGCTTTGGAAAGATATGGAGTTTGCGTTGCTTACTTCTGTAGCTTCGTTATTATGATCGATTCAAGACGAAACTAAAAACACCTCATAACTTAAAATCCATCAAGCTGTTAAAACTTTCGCAATACATTCATACATATAATAATAATAATAATAATAATAATAGCTTTATTAAATTCCACACAAAACATAGTTTAGGATTATTTGTAACAATTTTACAATTAATAAGTATTAACATGCATAACAACAATTAATTATATTAAAATTTTAGATAACATTAATTATTGATCATAAAATATCAGTTATGAAAAATTACTAAATTAGAAATTATATGCTTATTACATAAGATATTATTACAATTAAAGTTAAATTTATGATTAAAATTATAGGTTATATTAACATAAATTTTATTTTAACCGTTTTGCGTGGTCCCCCTTCGGGTAAAAGCCTCATGCATACACACGCTGAAACATTTCCCTTCTATTGCATACTCTCCAGTCAGGTAGGTAAGTGATTCCGTATCAAAATTTTAAGACACTAGATTATTATTCCTTCAATAACGATGTAATTCCTACAATAATGTAGTAGTTTATTAAAAATATCAATTTCCACTGATCGTTTTAAAGTTTACATTATTTTTGTTACATAATTTTGTTTACCACCTCCAGCACAAGTAATACTTGAAAAAATAAAAGAGTAAAATCAATGCTACAAAGTTATGTACAAATCTCATTAAAATTATA
>LUGF01039351.1:5797-23747 GCA_001625245.1 Calycopis cecrops
AGTATAGTACTGTATCAGTACGTTGATCTCAGATACCAAATAATTATTTTATTAGCTTGTAATAAAAAAGTTTAATAATAAATAAACAATAAAGACGTTTAAATCATGTATTTACTTGGATTCCCTATTATGCTGGATCCGCGCTGGATCCAGCTGGATTTCGGCCAATCTTGCAAAAATCCAGCTGGATTGAAAATGCTGCTAGATTGCAATCCCTAGGCATGCACCAGCTCACCCATCTGGGAGAAAGTGCGAGGAGTCTGGTCCTTCTTTCGACCTCAAATACACAGCAATGATAATGCTGTATCGGGATTCTAACTGCTTCCAGATCCTACGTTCAGGTCCGAAAGAAACTACAGTTTCAAATTTTGTCTGCTGCATTATTAATCACTTTTATAGGTGAACGGTTATGCTAATCATGTTTGTCGTTTCAGTTGCGGTTTTGCTCGGCTTTGTACAACACGGGCATGCATTGTGCTTTTGTATGAATTTACATGAAACTAGCTGCGCCTCGCGGTGTTACCCGTTTGAATTTCGATCCCGTGGAAAATGGAAAATCATCCTATGGCATCCCATAGGAATATTTTTTCAGAAAAAAAATCCTACGTGTTAATCCAAGTTACTCTCTATGTTTAAGCTGAACTTCATGAAAATCGCTTTTGCAGTTTTTGCGTGAAGGAGTAACAAACAAACATACAAACTTTCCATTTATAATATTAGTAGGAAAGTAGGATAGCAATCAGAAATACACTTTATTAAAGGATGTCTGCGAGCATCTGAAATTACTTGCGTCTCTACTCATGACGGACCTGAGTCAGTGCCACGCTGCATGCATGCATACGAGTTGGGCAGCACGACCGGGGCGGTAACTCTCGCTTACATGATACCGGCGTAAGTAACCGTTGTGGTGTCGCGTATCGTGCGGTGTGTAAGTAGCCTGTGGCCCATGGAGGATTTGTATAACCTGTATCCGGATGTCTATGGACATCTGTAGTCATGATAATGCCTCCGACTGCTCATTTGCCCTCTCATACTATACAAAAAAATATATACAATTGTTAGTAAACAATAACAATTATTTCTTCTTCTTTCGCAGATAATATATAATATATATTCGGCATAATAATATGCCGAAAATATGATGTCATTATTCGAAATGACCAAAGACACGCGCCATAAACCCGGCCTTCCTGGCAGACTGCCCGAGTCTCGGAGCCAGATTCACTCTGAATGTATTATGTAATGCTATAATGGCTTTCCGAATGATTCCGACTATCCGTTGTTCCCTTATACTATAAATAAGAACTATAGAAGAAGAGGGGAAGGTTTTTATAAGTTTACTAGCTACGGCCCACGGTTTCAGTATATTGTAAAGTTAAGTTCATTGAAATCCATCCAGTAGTTTTTATTTTTTTATGATATAGGGGGCAAACGAGCAGGTTAGCCGCCGCCCACAGACATCCGCAAAACTAGGTGTCTTGCAGACGCGTTGCCGGCCTTTAAGAAAGAGGAATGCTCTTTTCTTAGTAGTTTTCATGTGAAAGACTAACAAACATCTATTCTTCCATCTTTAGAAACTTTCGCACATATAACATTAGTAGGTTTAGATAGCCTATCGAGGAGCGCTATATTCTATGTACCTAATGCTATATATGTAACAACAAATAGAGGTTGAGTAAGTGTGTAACGCAGGAAAAACCCAAACAATTTGTTACAAACTTATATTTTTAGCCCGCAAATGCAAGTTCAATAAGTTAAGTAAACAAGCTCATAATTCCCGTTCGTGCGGAACCTAGTACTTAACTTTAATACTAACAATTTCGCTTTATTGTCCAAACACATCCAGTTACCGTAACTTCAACAACTTTGTATAGAGTACTAGCTGCGCTCCGTTTCTCACGCGTAAGTTTCGATCTCGTGGAAATATCGAGATGAAAAATAGATGTTGGCTGATTCTCAGAACTACCCGATATGCACACACAATTTCATAAGAAGCGAGCCGTGTCGGGGAAGTATGGTAACTAGCATTGTGATACGAGAATTTTATATTTAATTGTAGAGATTACATTAATCTCTAAGACCTTATCTAGAGTGAACGAAAAGTTAAGGAATGAAGTTCTATATTCTATACATAATTCGTTAATATACATTTCGGACATTTTGGATGACATCCGGACGTTTTGGATAATATCCGGACATTTCGGATGGCAAAAATACGGTTTGTCAGGAAATTACAATGTTTTCGCTCGTAATGTTTGTTGAGAAATAAAAACCATTAATCTAGGAATTTCGATTATAACTGTCAATCTTGGAGAATCTTGTTTTTTAGGTCTTGTTTTTAGAAGGTTTTTTTTTTTTTTTTAGGTAGAACTATGCTAAGACAGCTGAAGGTTAGTGCAGCTTCATCGATATGAGAGGCGAGCACACTGGGGAGCTCAAGCCTCTGTATTTGTGGTCGATGGGGGGGCAGACCCCCCCTTCTTTCCCAGCTACTGGGAGAAGGCAAACCGGACTATTGCGATTAATAGGTTATACTATTATTATCTTGGCCGAGCGGGTTTTTTTGTTTTTTTTTTAACGTGAGGTAAGCATTTGGTACACCCTGGTTGGGCTACCGACCTGTGGGTCTTCTGAACACTCCAGTGGGAGAACAGAATAATAGGTCTTGTCATCTAACCTAGTCTAGTCTATAAATGGTTATAACAGTTGAAAATATGTATTGACAAGGGGTTTAAGTTCGTGATGCCGCTCGATAGGCTTACATCGATAGACTATCGATAGTCTATCGATAGCCCATCGATAGTATGGCAATAGTGGGAATATTGATAGGACTATCGATAATATCGATATTTGTGGTGATCTAGAATAGTATCGATAATATCGATAGTATTGATTATTTCGTAGGATCTATAGTTACCAATACTATCGATATATATTATACCTAAGTCATCGATAGTATTGCCATATTTAATAATATTGATAATATCGATAGTATCAAAAATATCAATACTATCGATAGTCTTATCTAAGTATATCCCAACTGATTTTCGAAGACAACTATCGTCACCGCTAGTTAAAGTAAATTTTTCATTACATCGCGACAAGCTCATGTTGAACTCTACGAATTAAACATACCTATATGACGTCATCATAACCAGCATATAGCGACCCAATGTTGGACACGTTTTTAACCTGTACATTGTTACATCTGTTGTAGTCCGGACAGCCATTTGCAAATACATCACTAATTACAAATATATTCCTAAATTAAATTGAAAAACAACACACCGACTTCATGAAACATGTTTTAATGTGCTTTAACTAGTATTACCAAGAAGAAACAATTTAGTTAGAGGTAGTGCCACACTGTATTGGGGCTGCAGTACGACCGGGGAGGCACCTCTCGTTTACACGAGACCGGCGTTAAGTGACAGTTATGCTATCACGTTTAGTGGGGTGTGCAAGTAGCCGGTGGCTCTTGGAAGTGGGAGGAGAAAGGAGGGCTGCGCATCTGTATATCTGCTTCTATGCGGATGTCTTTGGGTGTCGGTAGTCACGAAAACGGCTGTGACTACTCGTTTGCCCTCTATAGTCTATACCTACCATAAAATAAGAAACTAACAACAACTCAGTTTATCACACTTCTATAATACATACATACCTTATGGTCTTAAGGTCTAAACACATCACCCTTCTTACTCAGTCGGGTAATAACAGAAGAACAGAATAAGTCAGTCTTACAAAAACATCAGTGATATGAAAAGATAAGGCATTTTTGTCGTCAAAATTCTGTCTGAATGAGAAATATATTTCCTCCATTGTTATGTGTTCGGAGATAAGTCCGCGAGCGGCGAGACGCCTGGATAATCTTTGATTATTTTCTCTGTCCAGAACTTATGATAGAAGAGACCTTTTGTGAGAAATGTCGTATTTGAGAGATTCTGCTCGTGAGAAGTTGATGCTATTATAATAATAGTTTGTTAATGTAGGGAAATAATGCACCGTGTATGTACTCAGTAAATGTGGATGTGCGTGTGAGCACGCCAACAATTAAAGTATATTAAGCTAGCTGCGCCCCGCGGTTTCACCCGCGTAAATTTCGAACCGTGAAAATTCACCCCATGGCATACCATGGGAACATTTTTTCGCGATAAAACTATCCCATGTGGTAATCCATGTTACTTTCTATGTGTGTGCCAAATTTCATGAAAATCGGTTTAGTAGTTTTTACGTTAAGGAGTAACAAACAAACACAAACAGTCTTAACTACTACTTTCGCATTTATAATTTTAATAGGATAAGATCATCAGCCGATTTCTGACTAAGGGATTGTAGGCGATGGCTACACATACAACA
This sequence comes from Calycopis cecrops, assembly GCA_001625245.1. NCBI lineage: Eukaryota > Metazoa > Arthropoda > Insecta > Lepidoptera > Lycaenidae > Calycopis > Calycopis cecrops. Next base: position 10,154 of record LUGF01039351.1, read on the forward strand.
TTTTGAAGAGCTACGCTACTAGCTGCGCTCTGCGGTTTCACCTACGTAATTATAGTTCCCGTAGGAATATCGTGATGAAAAATAGATGTTGGCCGATTCTCAAACCTACCCGATATGCCCACAAAGTTTCATGAAAATCGGTCGAGCCATATCGGGGGAGTATGGTAACTAACATGGTGACACGAGAATTATGTATGTATAGAATAGATTTTTAAATTTGTATATGACTCAATGTAATCTATCACATTGTGCGGATGACGTCACACTATGCAAAACAAGTTACTTAATCATTATTTTATTGTACACACGTACGTTTCGTGTAAGCGAGAGGTACCTCCCCGGTCGTGCCGGCCTAATTCGGCTGCATGAAAGCATGCAGCGTGGCACGACCTCTTACTAAAATTATTAATAATATTAGTTTAGTGATTTGTTTATGAGGAAACAAGTATGCAAATGCTGAGCGACTTTACAATAATTATTATTCATGAGATTTGTGTAATATTATGAGAAAAGTTTTGCATGTTTACATATTCATTGGTGTGTTAATTGACTAACAAAATAATATCGACGACGATGACCTCCTACAAAATTCTAATTTTACAGGAAAAAATGACTCCTAACTAGCACTATCTTGCAAACCAGTTGTATAAATATAAAATCAATATCAGCATCAAATTAACGTTCCATTTAAATGTATATTGCAGCTATAATCTTTGTCATAAGGAGTACAAAGAAATCTAAAACGTTTTTCTCGCCTCCTGTAAAATTAGTTTTCTATAAATTTTGTTAGTAACGTATTGACGACAATGTTCAAATACCCCCTGTATTTGAACATTGTCGTTAATACGTTTGCGAGTGCTTAGTTGTCCCAGACATTTATAAAATATAAAGAGACAATTACTAAAGATGTAAGGATCTATATTAAAAAATGATCACGACAGTATATGGAAACGTGACTACGTCACTCACATTCAGTTCAAGACAGAAGCCTGAAATAGAAAGAAAACGATAATACGATACCCCTCGTGCCTGTCTAAAAATAAAGACATGATATTAAAGTGGAGAGAAACTGCGAAAAATAAGGTACGGATAAAGTGACATTAATTAAATAACGTCAAACGAAAACTCGGAAAACACAGGATCTAAAGAACGTGCTCCGCTTGCCAGTTGTCTGGTAAATGAACGCGAAAAAAGAAAATGTGAATTGCGGAAAATCTAATAACAAAGTATGGGCCATGCTATATAAACTGCTAAACTGAACTCTTACTAATCCTGCTAATGTTATAAATTCGAAAGTTTGTATGTTTGTTTGTTTATTTGTTTGTTTGTTACTCCTTCACTCAAAAACTGCTAAACGGATTTTTATGAAATTTGGCTCACACATAGAGCGTAACTTGGATTAACACAATAGTTTTTGTTCCGAAAAAATGTTCCAATGAGATGCCATGGGCTGATTTTCTATTTTCAACGAAATCGAATTTTACGCGGGTGAAACCGCGGGGCGCAGCTAGTATCTAATATAATCAATAATAAGATTAATACAATCCAGTGATTTGGCTAATATTTGGTCTAATTTTGGGCTTGCCATTAGCGGAGGCCTCTGAGAAATGACGTCACTGAAGGGCCAATAGTTTCGTTACTGTGCGAGCCGCGTGTTCGTGAGAGATATTGATGGCGCCTATATACCAGCTTCTAAGTACTGAAGCAATTTAGGACATCTATTTCCAGATCAGACCGTATCGAGCGACCTAGAACTCGTACAAGAGTAACGTTGTTACGATGACCGGCATTTTCCCGAGGTCGGATCAGATTAAGACATACGATCCCTTATGAGATTACGGGGTTACCCCCTGTGTTGCTGTCAGACCTCATGTTAATAGACTTTGTTTTATTTATTTTTTTTATGGAGTCGTTTTCATGACTTATTTTTTTATATATATATATTATATATTTTTCCTTCCACCTCATTGGGCCACCGGCCATCTGCACACCGCACGGGACGCCACAATACAGCTGACACTTCAGGCCGTCTCATGTAAGCGAGAGGTATCTCCCCGGGCGTGCCAGTCCAATTAGGCTGCACGCAAGCATGCAGTGTGGCACTACCTCTTATTAAACACATTCAAACTTTTATATTTTTCTGGTAAGTTATAAATTACTAACTACCTTATTGCAGTTAGTTTTTCATAAGTTTTCTTTCATTTAGAGCAAGCGAATTAATGTCTTGTCTGCTAATAATAATCTTTATATATTATAATTTATATTATATACTAGTGGACGCCCCAAACTTCTTTTAATAAATCAGTTTTTTAACGCAGTCGGTTAAAAAGTAGCTTATAGCCTTTCTCGCTAAATGGACTAACTAATACTGAAAGAATTTTTAAAATCGGATCAGTAGTTCCAGAGATTAGCGCGTTCAAGTAAACAAAAAACAAAGTCTTCAGCTTTATATTATTAGTTTAGATAATTCTTGTGTGCGTGTATTGAACTCCTCCTAAATAACCGGACCGATTTTGACGAAATTTTTTAAGTGAGTTGAAGGGGATTTGAGAATGGTGTAGATTCACAAATCAGTCTGGCAGAAGGCGCTCCAGTCGGTTTTCCATAATGACAAGACATCTGTCGGGCAGCTAGTATAATATAATTTATTAGCTGCTATAAATTTACTGGCCAACTCCGTACCGTCTTAAATCTTAATAATATTATTTTAAGCCTAATAAAAGCCTGTCTCTCAGACTACTAATTAATAGCCTTATTTTAATTTCTGTTAAAATCCTTAAGGCTATTTTACACAAAAGTATTTTTGTAAAAGCGAATAAGTTACTGTTAAGATCTCATTAATTTGAGACCCTAAATTTGTGACTGAAGGCGATAAATGAACATGATTTAATGACAATGGCTTTGACCTTGAGTTTTGGACGGTCCTATACCTGTAGAAGAAGTGGTATTGTTCGAGGAGTAACTCTGGATACCAGTGACCTTCGCCGCTCTTTGGGAGAGGTCTATGTCCAAGGGACAGCAACATGATATGATATCATTAGAAGATGATGATTGTGATGATATAATGATAAGATGATGATGATGATGATGATGATGATGATGATGGGCTGGATGTTTGATATTTAAGTATCTTTACTTTACAACCTTTATCTTAGTCTTCAGCTGGATCGGCTACCACGTGAAAATCGTCTAATCGAACAAAGGTTTAAGTAATAAAAGAAAAAGAAATACAATATTAAAAGTAAAATATAAATCTTCATTACTTACAAAAACCAACCCATTTTTTATTACTCGTAAGCACTTTACCTGCCTAGTAGCTTCGTTAATCAGACAATTGATTGGCAAATGTCTATTGTCTAAATGTTTCTTGGTTAATGTTTAATTAAATTTACGTTAAAATTGCGCATTATAAAACAGTGGAGAACCGAAAACCCAAAACACGCCTTGTTAATAATATCTGTCTCGTGCCGTCTATTAGAATCTCTTTTACATGCAAATATTTATACTCCAGGTAAAGATATTCCCGTGGGATTTGGTAAAACAAATTCTGTATCGTGAGTACATATCTGTACTCGATAGAGAGGGTTGTTTTATCTTAAATAACTTTATAGTGCTAGATAAAGGACGCAGAAAGAAAGCTATAAATGTGTATCTACGAATGATTTTTAATTTCGTACATTTAAATACTTATTTTAGTCATCTTAGCCGAAAAAGAAATGACGCTCGGGCCCGCGAAAATAGTGTGAAAGAGAAGAGGCCTCAGCCTGCAGTATTACTGCCTCAAAAAAATAAGCCAAAATCTGATTGTGGCTTATTTTTTTTTATCATATAAGAGGATAGACTAGCAACGAACCTTTTGATGGCAACCGACCTCCATAGATATCGCAAAATATATACAGATGCGTTATCTTCCTTTCAATGGGCCATATGAAACTTAGAAATCGCACCATAACACGACAGTATCATGCCAAGAGTCACCTACCTGGTCGTGCCGGCGGAATTTGGCTGGAATATAGTGTGACATTGACACCTTTTAAATCAGCAAAGAAAAACAAAAAGCTTTTTTTATGGTATAAGTAGCCAACGATGAGTCGGAACCATTTTCACGACTACCGACGCCCATAGACATCCGCATAGAGGTTATACAGATGCGCTGCTCTTCTTTCTTATTAATTATGTTGGTTTATGCCGAACCAAACCGTTTTGGTACTTACTAGATGTAGTATTTATGTTACTTAACTTTATGTCTTAATGTAATAGAATGTTATTGTCAGTATAACTTCTTCTATCTTGTGTATACTCTGTTGTTGTTGTCTCTTGTATTGTGTCCAAATAAATGTTTTTCTTTTTTTCTTTCTCCTCCCACGTATATGGGCCACTGGCTACTTACACACCGCATGAAACGCGACAGCACAGTCACTTTACGCCGATCTCGTGTAAGCGAGAGGTATTTCCCCGGTGGTGCTGGTCCTATTCGGCTGCAGGATCGCAAAAGCTCTTTTAAGCTCTTTTTTTCGATATCTTTTTAAAGCTATTTGACATCTTTCATAAGTATTCAGATGAATTGGCGACCAATGAAATGCCTTTGTTCATCAGTGAACGAGAAACGGCTGGTGATAATAATGATAACGATGTTGATTATGAAAACAATTGTAATGTTGATGATAATATTGATCACCATGAGAAAAAAACCCATTCCGATCCCCATAACCTGATATATTTTGAAGAGCTAAGCGGGAGATGGGTTTCAATAAATATTTAAATCAGAATCCCCGAATATCGATTGAAATGCTAATAAATCAATCGACTTAACGAAGGACGATACGAACCGAATAAAAAGTTAATTACGACAAAGCACCTGGACCTTTAGTTATTTTGAAGGAAACCAGAAAGGGAGGAAGTAATTATTTTTTATTAATTTGATAGTAAGAGGATTATGCAAAAGGATTTTAGCAATAAAAAAAGTATGATTTTTCGGTTGTTGTCACGTGGTCTCGAACATCGACTATTGTGCAGGTGACGTCACAGTTTTCAAAACATAAACGTTTTGGGTTTGTTGTGAAATTAAATAAATTTGCACAAAATATTATAAACATTTCTATTAAACAATTTTCGAATAATTAACTTTGGCTATCATCTAAATATGTTGGCATGTACTGCAGCAGCCATTTGCAGTTTCGAGATGATGCGTGTATTAACTACGCGTTTGCTGACATTACCTAGTAAGAGGAGGCCACACTGCGTGATTGCATGCAGCCGAATTGGGCCGGCACTACCGTGGAGGTACCTCTCGCTTACACAAGACGAGGGTGCTTGCAAAGTCTGTCAAAAAAATAAGTCAAAGCAATCCAAAAACATGCTTTTTTATTAATTATCAATTATATTTATTTATTTATTTATCGATACTATTGAAAAAATAGAATTTGCATTTATTTTGTAACGACAGTAGACACCCCTATTTAAATGTAGAGGGATTTGACCTCATAAAGTTCAAAATATGACATCTTGAGCTTAAACCATTTGAAGTCATTAAAAGCTTTTGCTTTTGCCCTCCATATTTTTTTGTGGTCCTATGCCAAAAAAAACATAAGCAGGGCCAAACGAACAGTTGCAGCCAATTTCATGACTACGGACGCCTATAGACATCCACATAGAGGCTATACAGATGCGCTGCCCTCCTTTCTTCGCCCACCTTTACGGGCCACCGGCTACTTACACACACGCACACACACACATATCGCTTGCTACATTCATTCCTAATGCAATAAAGCAGTTGGTTGTTACTTGTTACATAAATCAATAGGAAAGTAAATAGGGAAAATAGGAAAAGGGCCTGCCCTTTTCAATAACGCGGGTATTTCCAGTGCCTCCAAATATTTCCTCTTTATAATATTAGTATAGGTAGAAGGATTAAAAGCTTGTGTTATAATAATGTTCACTAGTTTGACCTCTCCAGTAACTCATCACCAGTGTCACACGTGAGTTAGTTCGTAATTAGTTTTATCTACACTAATGTTGTGACATTCTACTTATGTTTTCAATACTTGACTTATAATAACTACTGTTATAGCTCAGACAACAAAAAACTCAATTTAAGCAATTTGACATGATGTTATAATATCCAAATCGATATCGTAAAATCTCATTATAACACTGTATCAGAGCGAGAGAGCGAGAGAGAGTGGTGAGAGAGCCTTATGTCAATATCCTTAACAGCGCGCGCTCGCTCCTGATTGGCCCTGCGCGCGCTGCAGCCGTGCTCTCATTGGTTAGATTTTAATGGCGGCGTAGTTCGCTGTGACAATACACGTAGGCATGAATTTAATGTTTCGCAATATTTTAATAATTGATTAATTGCATTAGTGAAGATAAAGTAGTGTATGCAACAGCATATAACACGGGTATTTGTTTATGAAACGAGCGGAGCGAGTTTTAATACCCTTTTAATACTCACACTCGAATTTTAATACCCTTTATTATACGACAGTTACATAAACTATTATTATAAGTTCCTGAGACTATTTGTAATAGATCAAGAGCCCGTAATCGCTAGAATTTTCTCGTTATATAAAATCTTAAAATTCTTGAGCACACACTTGCAACTTAGTTGCGAAGTGTTTATCTACTCGAATCACGTATGTTGGAAGTTAACGCTCAGTACTTTTAGCTGCTGGAATATTGGAAGTCTGGTGGTGACGGGCTCTCGGACTAAAAGTATATAGTAGTAAATCTAAACTGCTCGAGACTTAGAATGTCATTGAATCTACTAATGTATGACTTTACTTATGTATTTGAGTTGAGCAAATTATATTTATTGATAATATTCGTAGTTTTACTGACTGACTGCTTCGTGTTTTAGTGGTAAACATACCTATGCAACCCAAGGTCCCAAGTTCAAATCCCTGGTGGGACCAAAAAGCGTTTTTAACAGTTCTCAATTTCTAATAACAGTCCGGAGTCAGGAAATTGGCGATTTTACCCCCCCCTTACCTTGGACAGAACGTTAAGCCGTCGGTTCTGCGACTGATTTTTCTCCGGTATTTGATTGATGTCCCATCGAAATAGGAGAATGAGAGAATATCGAGTGCACTTGTCTACTTAAATACTTGTGCACTATAATGTGTCCTGCGCGGAGGGCTCATCTTCATAAGGATGTGTGTGCCGCCGTCATCGAAATTCGTCCAGGATGACGTCATAGTATTACTGGAGCAATCGGCTATAGTGAACTCGTGGACAACGTAGGCAACTTTCATGTTTTCAAACAACTTTGTCATAAATATAACTGTCAGAAAATATTTTTTTTTTTTTTTTTAACGTGAGGAAAGCATTTACGCCGCATTCTGGGGATTCTGAACTCCCTAGTGGGAGAACCCTACCCCACTAAAACCTCACGGAAGCCCTCAGCCGCCTTAGAAGAGTGAGATGGCCCCGGATCTGTTCACAACAGGGTCACCTCGGCGATATTGTCAGCAAATAAATATAGCTTAATCACAGTCATAGCTCTCACATCAACTAATTAATTTATTTACGTGGAGGTGGGAGGAAAAGGAGGGCCGCGCATCTGTATAACCTCTATTCGGATGTCTATGGGCGTCAGTGGTCATGAAAATGGCTCCGAGTGCTCGTTTGCCCCTATACCATGAAACAAAAAAAAAGCTGGATTGGCCCCTATCCTTCTTGTCTTGTTTTGACCATTGCAATCTTGTACTGTCTCCCGCTTTGGTTAGGGAGCGAAATTGGAATTATTTTCTACTCCTCCTATATTCTTCTGATTAAACTCGGTGCGGGTCCCAAGACAGATCAAGGTTTTCCCTCGGCGTACCTACGATCATATCAAAGGGTCACAGTGGTTTCCGCTTTCTTATTCCCATGAAACTTTACTATTTCCATGGAAGGTTTTTAGTCTAGCCTAGATTCGGAAAAACAGAAAAAAGGTTTAAAATATATTTTCGGTGAAGCTCTATTTTAGCGGCCACGCGTTTGTGTAAAGTCGTCGAGGAGTTATATTTTTAGCGCTTCTTACAATTACTAATATTGGAAGTATTTTTCCAGGAGTTGACACTTTTTATGTGTTTCCTCTTCTTTATCATCATTTTGTTTAATTCCTTAAATATTTATTGATAGTATGCTAAGGAAATTAAGTACGCCGCGGTACCGCCTACATATTACCTATGATATATCCAAAAATAAATCTTTTCTTTTTTCATGATAAAGTTTTTTTTCACATAACATCTGGCGTTAATATTATATAATTTATTTAAGTACTTAATGTTCACAACGTAAAGGAAAACTGCCTCGAAAAATCTCTTAAATATAAATCGTCAATATTATGGAATTTTTTACAATATTTATCTCTATATATTCTCATTTCAATTCGCTATGTTATATTTATTATATATTATAACATATGTATATATATTTATATAATATGTATGTATTTAAGTATCTATGTATATAGTGTATTATATATATTTATGTATGCATATATATATTTATATGTAAGTTTATTTATTATTATTATTCTTTTTTTTTTTTTTTTAATACATTAATAGTTATATAGTTTTGCGCTACCCCTCCTTAATTTAGAATATTTCTCTTGGCTGGGTTGCCAGGTAGAAATTACTACTTAAGTAATAAGGCCGCCTTTGTGTATCTTTACTATTTTTTGTTCTGTTTCTTATGTTTGTTACATTTATGTATAAAGTGCACAATAAAGAATAATCATTCATATTTATTAGGATATTATTATCGATATTAAATTTTTCTTTAAAAACTTCAACAAAAGTTCAAAAAAAGGCGGTGTGAAGATTTTTGCATTTGAATACACGACGTCAACGGCAAATAGAATGATGGGTCCCGCCAAGAAATATCTCAAATTTTATTGCTAGAATGTCAAATATCAATATTTTATTTCTAGAAGATAGACTTGCGTGGGCAAGGGTTGTGAACCTGTTCGCTAGATTAAAAAAATATTTGCTAAACCTATTGTTCAATCATTTCCAAAGCCATTTATTGTAACCAGATTGGAGTTTTTGATTCGCTTCCTATTTTTCGGGTTTGGTAATTTTTAGGTTACCAAATTTTATTAAAGCTTGGATTTTATGATTTTTCACTTTTTAATAACAGTCCAGAGCCAGGAAGATGGCAGTGCTACACATTTTTTTGCAAGGAAGGTGACATCTCCTATTTACCCGCACCAAGTACGAGACGTCGTATCGGATAATTTCCTACGTAAAGCCGCCCAAAATAGCTGAAAACAAAAGCATCGCTTTTCCAATCTCCTTGAAAAACAGGGGCGTCAAAATTGCTTCGCCGTTATTATTTTTATGAGAATACGGAAATCTATCCGTGTTGATAATTTCTTCCTCAAAAAGTTTAAGAAAACGTTATATAACATATACATACATATTTTTTTTCATTCAATTATACATATTTAAGTGTATGCAATAAATAATGTAAGGTTATTTCTGCATGTCAGTTGAATTTTGAGTAAAAACAGGATTAACATCTACCATAAAGAATTAAGCATTTTATATTTTGCGTAGAGAAAAGTACGTTAGATTGTACATATAAAATTATATTAGTTCGCTTTAAGTTGTACGTGTTAAAACTACTACTAAACTACTACTAAATAAATTATGCACACAACTAAACACAACATAAATGCAGCACAACTAAATTTTATTTCTTTTTCGCAGTCAACATTTTCTTAGAATATAAATTATGATATTTCAGGATAATTTATAAGTTTTTCTTGGTGACGTATTTTAAATGACGAATGATAAATGATAAAAGTAAAATATTCTAAGCAAAAAAGATTCGAAAAGACAGGCACATATTTGACAAAGTGATATATGAAAGATTGAAAATAGATAGACTTTAGAAAGAATTTCAAAACAAACGGTCTATAGAAAAACAAGTTTGTTAAAGTAACAAAAACATGTGATTGATAACTCAATCCATTAGCAAAAACTGTAGATACATAAGATGGAAAATACATAAGATGGCTAAAAGAATGATTATCCGTTTCTGCTAAATTTTTGAAACTAAATCATATTTTTGTACTAAGTAGTGTTTTGAACAGTGTTATATGAGAATCTGTTGGATAATGAGGCTAAAGAGAGTGACGATTTTGTTAGGTACTGATAATTACAGTCGATGCTAGTCACATGACCGACTAGCCATCAAGTAGTTAAAAAATGCAATGAAAATGTTAGTCAGACAATTCAGTGCCTCAATAGGAACTGCTCTCAATCGAAAATACTTTATAAAATACAAATATTTTAATGTATTTTAGCTGTTCTTTTATTTAAAATCAACTAAAGGGATTTGGTTTAAATTTGGCGCAGATATAGCTATTTAAAATACCTATAAATAGTATATAGTACTTTTGTAATAAAACAATTTAAACCGATTTTATCGTGTTTTATTTAAATATTATACAATTTCGACGTTTCAGAAGTGTGTGTCGAAGTAATGTCAGTGATAAAAATCCTGATGCATAAGCTATTAAAGGTACCCGTAGATTTATAATTATTGAGATGTTTGATTAACTTGAAGTGTTACATTTAGTTTTTTTTTTATTTATTACATTGTGTAACATTTGTGCAAATTTAAGATATCAGTATTTAATCTCTAAATAAAAAAAACCCCTGGGATAGATTCAACGCGAGTACAACCACCGGAAATAGGTATTTAACCACAGTCATCAAATCAAGTAGTGCGTAATAACAATAATAATTTGTGACTTCACATTTTCCCCCTTATACTATAACAAAGAAACATCTTTCATTATCGATATTCAATAATAGTAAAAGGAAGTTATTGAGCCAATATCGGAAATACGATGACAGATACATTACTGTTTCTTGATGTCTATTACGTGAGCCGGAGGTCAGCGGTTGGCCACAACGTGATTATCTCAAAACGCTAGTCATTACTGTAATAAATGGACTAGCTGTGTCACATGGCCTAAATCCTAAAGAACCATTAATTTTATGGGATAAGCAATTTTGTTTTTATATTGTTTTATGTTATTTGTTATTGTAAATGTTAACAGACTACAATCTTTATTATTATAATGGGATAGATTTGACACGGCTAAGTCCGAGGGATGCGTAAGTATTAAAATGTATGTAAGTAGTATTTCTTAAATTTATGAAACACTAGCTGCGCCCCGCGGTTTCACCCGCGTAAATTTTGATCCCGTGAAAAATAGAAAATCATTCCATGGCATCCCATAGGATCATTTTTTAGGGATAAAAACTATCCTATGTGTTTATCCAAGTTACCCTCTATGTGTGTGCCAAATTTCATGAAAATCGGTTCAGCAGTTTTTGCGTGAAGGAGTAAGAAACAAACAAACAAACATACAAACTATCGCATTTATTATTAAAAGGATATATATATTTTTCCGTCGTCTAGTACCCTTAACACAATTCCTTGCGGTACTTAGTATGGGGCTAGACTATTGTGGTGTGTGAAAGTCCACTACAAGTATTATTAATATTAGTATTAGAATATCTTTCAAGTCTAGCGCACAGGTTCACCACCCCCGCCCACGCATGTCTGTCTTCTAGTGATAAAATATTGACATATTACATTCGAGACACATTTCGTGACAGGAGCAATTATTGAATGTTGACGTCACACACGTGGATAGTGGTAATAAAAAATCAAAACCTTAGTGATGTTGTAGAAATGATAAAGGAATGATTTTATGTATATGGCCATATATGGCTGGTGAACGTAACCTTTGGCGTTATATGGAGGAGGCCTATATCTCGCAGTTGACGTACTCCGGCTGGTGGTGGTGATGATGATGATGATGATGATGATGATGAGAAATATTTTTCTCGCCATCCTACTAATATTATATATGCGAAAGTTTGTATGTTTGTTTCTTTGTTTGTTTGTTTGTTTGTTTGTTACTTCTTCACGCAAAAACTGCTCAGCCGATTTTCCCGAAATTTGGCAAACACATAGAGAGTAACTTGGATTAACACAGTATAGTTTTATCCCGAAAAGATGTTCTAGATGCCATGGGATAATTTTATATTTTCCACGGTATCGAAATTTACGCGGGTGAAACCGCGGGGCGCAGCTATAGTTCATATGGACAATTTATGTAGAGACTTATTCAATTGGTCATAAACATCAAAATCTTAACGTCTAACAAGTTATGTAAAATAACCAAAAAATCTTATTATCCTGAAAAGATGTTTTTTTGGGTTAGATTATACGAGGGTGATACCGAGACGCGCGATAAAAATTTTTTTCTGCATAAATTCTGATTGTTCTCAAATGATTTGACAGTCATTCATCTAAGAGATCAATCCCTCTTGTTGTAACCCCCTTCATTTGTTTTTTATAATTTAAGGGGGCAAAGAAGAAATTAAATAATTTTGGTAAGACGTACACTGCATGCTTGTATGCAGCCGAATTGGGCCGACACGACCGGGGAGGTACCTCTCGCTTACACGACACCGTGGGAGTGGGCAGAGCGGGATCAGAGTGAAACGGTCGCTGGTGTTGACCTACAGAATACTTAGGTCTGACAGATATTTTGACCATATTATGCTCTTACATATATGCTCATATATGTTAGTTCTGGTGACACAGGAGTAGCAGAGGTGGGAAAGAGAGGTGGGCCAAGCCCAAAAAATAAAAAATATGCTCCTAGTCATCAATTCAACCAGATACATAAAGTTGTTTCTTTCTTTGATTGCACGAGCGATTTCACTTTCTTTGCTGGGTCTGAGAACCAACATCTATTTTTATCCCGATGTTTCCACAAGATCGAATGCCACTCGGTGAAACCGCGGAGCGCAGCTAGTATAACATAAACACGAAAGTTTGTTTGTGTTTTTACTATTCCAGATTCAATCCAGAATAACGTAAAAATATATTCTTTTTTTTATGGTAAACGAGCAGTCGAAGCCATTTTAATGACTACCGGCGCCCATAGCCATCCGCATAGAGGCTATACAGATGCGCTACCCTCCTTTATCCTCCCGCCTCCATATTCGGTGAAAAATTATTGTTTTTCACTTACATTTAAATTCAGAATAAATTTTACGAGGTCGAAACGGCGAAGCTTGTGTCACATAAATTTTAAAATTTCATAAGACGCAGGAGCTTTTAAAGCTTTTAACGCTCGCCCACGGCTTTGAACTTTGACGTGAAGCTCCCTGACATGTAAATATTAACATGGCGTCAATTTCCTTTCCCCGGTCTTAGTTGGATGTGTCTTGACGGAAATCAATCATCTGTATAGTCTCTATGCGGATGTCTATGGGCGTAAAGTCATGGTAGTCATGTAAATAGCTCCGATTTCTCGTTTGCCCTCCTATGCTACAGAAAAAGTGCAATTTTCACACTCTTAAGATTAATGTTCATAGACCGAGAGCCCGTCTTTACCAGACTTCCAACATTTTATAAAAGCTGAAAAGAACTGAGCGCTAGCTTCATAGATGAACACTTAAGTTAGCGGTCGCCTCCATGTAAGAAGTATGCGCTGAGTAATTCTCAACTTTTATAAAACGAGGAAGTTCTGGCGTTTACGAGCTCTTGGTGTATTACAAGTGCCTTCTCT
>LUGF01039351.1:35329-71709 GCA_001625245.1 Calycopis cecrops
GGGGGGGGGGGGGGGGGTTGATAGGAGGGCAACAATCATGCGAATGTCCATGGGCGTCGGTAGCCATCAAAAGGCTCCGATTGCTCGTTTTACCCCTTTATGCTTTAAATTAAAAAAAGTGAAACACACGAAAACAAGATTAGAAAAAAGGGTTGTCCTGAAAATCTGTGTCAGGACTGATCAGGTTCTGGCTACCTTTAGCTGAGGTCCCACCTTTTTGTGAAACACACCGTTGCCTTTTGATTTTTTTTTACTTTACTTTTTATTATTTTTTTTATTCTTATCTTTTGCTCTTTTTTGTAATTATCATAAACCTAAGTACTTGTTTGTTGGTTTCAGTGTTTTGCCAAATAAAGTTTTTATTTATTTAAAAACAAATTCATATTTATAAGGCCGGCAACGCATCTTTTAGACCTCTGGTATTGTGGATGCCTGGCGCTGGTTACTACTTAACATCAGATCCAATTACACTTTTAACTGATGTTATCTTAACATCAGGAGACCCAAGTACTCGTGACTCCTATGCTATAAAAAAGACATTTTAATAGAATTGGGCACAGATGTATATCTGTCTTTATGGGTCAATTCACACCAAAAGCGCGGCGAAGGGAAACGAAGCGGAGCGCAGTTTATGTGTCATATGAATTTCAACTTTATAATAATTACTATAATACATAATAACGCATGAGAAACTCGAACGAGACGCGCGGATTCCCACGAAGTCGCTGGAATGCGCGAGAAGTCGCTGGAATGCCCCAGAAGTCGCGAGAATTCGGTAATAAGTACTATAGCAATGAAAATAAAGTTGAAATTCATATCTTCTTTCACTCGTATCCGCATATCTCTCATCTCTCGTCTTTCACTCGTATCCGCATATCTCTCAGACACATAAACTGCGCTCCGTTTCGCTGCCCTTCGCCGCGCTTTTGGTGTGAATTGACCCTAATACCTACATAAAATACTCTTCCTACGAAACAAAAGCAAATGCTACCCGTGAAGACAGATGTTAATAAATCAATTGACTTATCAATAGGTGCTGAAAAAAGTAAGTTAACGGTTGCACCTGAGCCGAGTCGAGGGTGAAGGGAGATGGAAGAATATAATCTATACGAATAATATAAAGCTGAAGAGTTTGGTTTATGGTTGAACTCGCTAATCTCTGGAACTACTGGTCCGATTTGAATAAATCTTTCAATATTAGTTAGTCCATTTTAAGTAGACCACTAACTAGTAAGAGGTAGTGCCACACTGCATGCTTGCATGCAGCCGAATCGGGCCGGCACGACCGGGGAGGTAACTCTCGCTTACACGAGACCGGCGTGAAGTGACAACTGTGTAGTCGCGTTTCGTGCGGTGTGTAAGTAGCCGATGGCCGATAGAGGCGGAAGAAGAAAGGAGGGCAGCGCATCTGTGTAGTCGTGGGCGTCGGTAGTTATGAAAATGGCTCTGACTGCTCGTTTGTCCCCCTATACCCAAAAAAAAAACATCTGTTGTCTGTAAAGTCGATTTACTGACGATAGTTGAACGTGACAACGTCTTAAGAAAATACTGATGGAATGGTAGCATTTTTCAAAAGAAAATTTTAATTTCATTTGTTTAATACATTTGTATGTATATAGAGAAAGAGGTAATTGGAAATGGTATGTTAGATTGCAAGTTATTTGTATAGCAGATATATAGTTCGTCTAATGCATAACAGATGGCGTTATGACGTATCCTACATCGCGCTATAGCTTGCACAAATCTATTTGGTTAGGGTGTTCATACAAATACCTTACCGTGGTTTCATTAGATGTGACCAAGGACCATCGGATCTAAAGTTTGACCGTGGGAACATGTAACTGGTCCAATTTAAATTTGCAAATAATCCTATAACATACAATTCAACAGCAATGTGCTTACGGAACGTAATATTGTTCGGTCAATCATTCATTCAAAACAGGACATGTACAATGTACATTTGACAACTAGGTAACGCCGCATGTTGTCAAGTTTTTTGGAACAGCCTGCTCTATCGATTTATAAGACGTTATCACGTCAAAAGGCGAGGAAAGCTGTAGACTAATAAATAAAAAACCGAGTGCGGTAAAAAAAAACGGATTCACGTAAACGAAGTTGCGGGCGTACGCTAGTTTATACAAAAACTGTTACTTACAATGGAACAACATGTGAAGGAACTGAACGATATAGCTTTTGGATTGATGCCTATTGATGCATTGTCCTTTTTTAATAGTATAAGGGGGCAAACGAACTGTCGGAGTCATTTTTATATCACCAACGACGCCCATAGAGATCCGCATAGAGGTTATGAAGATGCGTTGCCTTCTTTCCTCCTTATCCCTCCACGGGCCACCGGCTACTTACACACCACACGAAACTCGACAGCACAGCTGTCAGTTTACGTCGCTGTAGAAAATACGTCGCTCACGAAAATGGCTCCGACTGCCAGTTTGCCCTCTATACCAAAAAAAAGTAATACAAGACGTAAAAAAATAATCTAAAAAGATTTCCATAATATTGAATTTAAGAAAGTTTCCTAGGTTTTAAAAGCAAAAGATTCGCTGACGACGCCCTAGTACCTATTTATGCTCGTAACGTTAAAATCTAATGAGCGTAAATGTTTTCCATATTAAATAGCTATTCCTATCTAAATAACCGTCAGTTACTTGTGTCTAAAACGTCGCCTGACCCAGTCTACATTTATCTAAGTGCCCTGTGCCGCAGGTGACTTGTGACAGTTTTAGAGGTATAGTTTATATAGTCTATTGGTCACTATTTGTTCAGTGTTTGAGGCTGTTTCATTGAGGGAAACATTTGTGATATATGTCAACAAAAAACAAAAATGGCGATCTTAAAAAAGTTAATCGCATTTTGATAGCGTGTCAATCGTTCCACTGACAAATCTTTATAATACTAGCTGGAAAATGCGACTTCGTTTGCGTAGCGTAGTAATATAATCAGCTGCCCTCCTCGGTATTTCCGGACCGATACGACCTAGAGATCTTCAAGAAAAGAGCTTATTTTTTACTCAAAGGTCGGCAACGCATCTGTTAGACCTCTGGTGTTACGGGTGTCTGTGGGCGTTGGTGATCACTTTACATCAGGTGACACAACTGCTCGTTTGTCTCCTAAGCTATAAAAAAAATTATAAAAATCAAAGTGATTTGTTATTATTTGCTTGCACTGTGCCGAAATTTCGATTTCCCGTAGTAATGAGCGATTTTACCGAAGGAAAAAGTGTTTTTGATGTTGACCAGGCTTAGTATCTATACACCATAAAAAGTTTCATTCGAATCCGTCCAGTAGTTTTGGAGATTAGCCCAGACAAATAGACAAACAGGCAGACAAAAAAATTTAAAACCATTGAAAAGTTTTCTAATACTATTTTAACATTGCCCGCAATAAGTTTTTCGTAAATATATTCAACGTACAGACACCGAGATTTTACTGTTTTATTATATGTATAGATATTCCTTGTGTGCGTGTGTATCACTGAACTGCTCCTAAACGACTGGACTGATTTCGTTGAAATTTTGTGTTTGGTGAAGGGGATTTGAGAATGGTTTAGATTCACAAATCATACCGGCAGCTAGTAAAACATATTACGTGCATCAAATGATTTATTTTTGTTTTACCGAAATTCTTATAGGATAACTTGGGTGTCTATCTGTACGTTAGTCCTGACGTCGCAAATATTTAGAATCAAGAAATATTAGAGAGTTTATTACGTAGAGGTTCCGTACAACGACGTCTTCCTTCTTTCTTCCCCCCTCCCGCCCAGGGGCTACCGGACAGTCGCACACCGCACGAAATGCGACAGCACACCTGTCATTTAACGATTTCGAGTGAGCGACTGGACCTCCGGGTCATGCCGGCCTAATCCTGCTGTAATACAGCATGGCACCACCTCTTACAATACCATTATATATCTGAACGTATGAACGAATTGTTAGTTTATACGAAACTAGCTGCGCCCCGCGGTTTCACCCGCGTAAATTTCGATATAATGGAAAATCATCCCATGGCATCCCGTAGGAACATTTTTTCGGGATAAAAACTATCCTGTGTTAATCCAAGTTACCCTCTATGTGTGTGCCAAATTACATGAAAATCAGTTTAGCAGTTTCTGCGTGAAGGTGTAACAAACAAACATACAAACTTTCGCATTTATAATATTAATAAAATAAATTAATGTATTTATTGTATGCATATGCTGTAAGTTATAATTAATTTATATTTATAGGCGCTTAGTTTTTGTATTTTTATTATTGTTCTTTTTTGTTTTGAATTTCTTATATGTACGCACTACCGCAATAAATTACGATATAAATTTTGTTGGTTGGTTGGAAGAGATCCCTTACAGAGATAAGCACACCTGTCTACTTTACTTATAATAGTATTAAGTAACTCATGTAATAAATTTCATGTATATAAAGAATAAAAATAAAAAATAAATAAAATAAATCGCAAATATTAGTCAATTTCTCTATAACTTATCCTTCTCGTACTTCCCGTTGGTACGGACACCTCGGTGGGTTTTTGAAATAAAATTTCTATACGAGCGCTTGACTTGGGCAGTAAGCTAGTGATCGTTACAAAAATATGTGATCGCGCGATGCGAGGATAGTCGATCGAAGTGAAACTTTTTTGTATTTAAAAAATAAATATCATTTGACATGTTATGTCATTGTAACTGTTATAATTTGTGTATTAAATAAATAAATAAGTTTTACTTCAGTTGTATGGTCTAAAGCACACACTTTTTTTTGAGATCACAACTTATACTATGGAAGCACTGGAGCTTTCTCGAAAACTTCTAACAGGAACTTTGTATATACAGATATTGCTTTTAAATACGCCTCACTTGCAGCATTTGCAAGAAAATACATGTCTACGTCATTCGTACTCCGTATGAAACGATTTCAGGAGCATTATTACAGGCGCAGTAAAAACAAATACGTAGATAACAATAAAACAGAAAGGTTCATGGTTTTACCTTAACGATAGCGGTTACGATAATGACGTAGGCGGGGGGAGGAAAAAGATGAGCCTTAGAAAAGTAGACGAACTTGGTGCTGATGGGGCGGGAGATGTCGGGGTTGTGGAGGTGAACGAGCAGACGTCTCATTTGGTAAGAGGTAGTGCCACGACCGGGGAGGTACATCTCACTTATACGAGACCGGCTTAAAGTGACTGCTGTGCTGTCGCGTTTCGTGCGGTCTGTAAGTAGCTAGAGGTGGTAGGAGAAAGGAGGCACATCTGTATAACCTCTATGCGGATGTCTATGGGCGTCGGTAGTCATGAAAATGGCTCTAATTGCTCCTTTGCCTCACTATAGAATAAAAAACTATCAAAGTCCGAAAGATATAATAATATTATCCTATTTGCCGAATTCCGGCTACGGCAGACATATCTGTGGAAACTAAACATTTACACAGAATATATTTTGATACACAAATGTTTGCGCAGATACCAGTACATTATCTATCAGGGCTAGGGTTGAACCGGTGGTAGATGAAAATTTTTGATGTTCAAAAAGCAATTTTTCAAATTCTATTTTGAATAAAAATATTTTGATTTTGATTTTGATTATTGATTCAATTACCATAATGCAGATCACTCGCATGTGAGATCTGATGCCTTAAGGTAAATAGGTTTCCTCTGTATGGACACGTATATTGTCGACTGGCTGTGCCCCGCGGTTTCACCCGCGTTTAATTTCTAATATAAACTTCTATATCCTATTTCACCCCCTTAGGGATTAAATTTCTAAAAATCCTTTCTTAACGGATGCCTACGACACAACATTTATCTGCATGCCACATTTCAGCCCGATCCGTCCAGTGGTTTGGCTTGTGCGTTGATAGATGGCTATGTCACCTTTGAGTTTTATATATATTGATACTTTTAAAGGAATATAATTTCGTTTATCGTGTAACCTGTAGGCCCTGTTACTTTAATTAGTAATTAACAAGTCCCCATGTTTTGTTCGCTCATAATATCATAATCCTAATAATATTGTAAATGCGAAAATTTGTATGTTTGTTTGTTTGTTTGTAACTTCTTCACGCAAAAACTGCTGAATCGATTTTCTTGAAATTTGGCATACACATAGAGGGTGATTTGGATTTAGACATAGGATAAATGTTCCTATGGGATGCCACGGGATGATTTTTGTTTTTTTATGGTATAGGAGGGCAAACGAGCAGTCAGAGCCATTTACATGACTACCGACGCCCAGAAACATCCGCATAAAGACTATACAGATGCGCTGCCCTCCTTTCTCCTCCCACCTCCCCGGGCCACCGGCTACTTACACACCGCACGAAACGCGACAGCACGGCTGTCACTTTACGCCGGTCTCTTGTAAGCGAGAGGTACCTCCCCGGTCGTACCAGCCCAATTCGACTGCATGCAAGCATGCAGTGTGGCACTACCTCTTTCTAGATGATGATGATGATTTTCCAGGTTATCGAAATTTACGCGGGTGAAACCGCGGGGCGCAGCTAGTATTGTATAAAGTGATAAGTACCTACCCAAAGTAACAATGATGGTTAACATATCCATGAGTTCAGGTTTTTGTTGAGCGTGCAAAAACTGCCAATGTAAACATTTAATGTGATCAATTGAACTTCAATGTCTTTAGTCTCTGGTGGCCAACACAAGGACAGCACGTCGGTAACACAAACTAAGTTATGTCTCACCAAGTCATTCCACATTGGAAATCTAGTAAGATTAATCTTCTAACGTGAAAGTACTTCATTTTATTTATCTAAAAAATGGCGCACTCCTAACTTATTTACAATACTCTGTACAGCGGATAAATTGCGGCGACAGGAATATAAAGCAGCCTCTTTCACTTGTATTTCAGGGGAGAATTTTTGTAGAAAACCTGTACAAAGACCCATTCTGTAACATTGTGAATACTATCTGTAGAATATTCAAAAGTATTTGTATTCATATTTAAGGGATAGCATCATGCATTATTGGAGAATCAATCTGGTACTAGTAGACAAAAAAGTAGACAAGAAAGTATTTTTCGTTCAAAACGCTTTAACAATAGCGTAAGAGAAATATCTTTCGGGTCTAGAACAGGTTCAACACCCTCGCCCACGCGAGTCTGACTTCTTGTAATAAAATATTGACATATCATATTTGAGACATATTTCGTGACGGGAGCCGTAGAAACATTAGCGGTCGTTGACGTCGAGTATTTAAATTTAAATACCTCAACGGCAATTAGAGATAATTATCCTACTAATATCATAAATGCGAAAGTATGTGCTGAGAAATTTTCAAATTTTATAAAACGACGAAGTCCTGGTGTTTCCGGGCTCTTAATCTATTACAAAAAGTAGCCTATTGTGAACTTGCCGTTGTGCTTCGTCTTTATTGCGAGATTTTGCGCAAGATCAGAACGCAACATCACACTGACTACAGTGCACAATTTAGTTTTATACAAATGTGAATATACATAAGTTGCAGATTCACTTATTATCTCTGAGTCTTATCCTCTCAAGATAAATGTTAGTCAGAGAGCCCGTCACTGCCAGACGTACCTGATTTTATAAAACTGAAAATAACTGGGCGCTTACTTTGAGATGAAGCTAAAGTTCACCATTTCTATGTAGAAAAGTGCTTTCGGAAATTTTCAACTTTTGTAAAGTGACGAAGTTCTAGCGTTTGCGGGCTCTAGCTGTTACAAATATTACCCATTCAGGTGCTTAATATTAAACTTTATCTTCATCATTATCATGTTACCTAGAGAAGATCTGAATGTTCCTGGAAATAATAAGCCTATTCTATGACTCAACTATGGTTTAAGCCATGTCCGGTGAAGAAGCTTAGGTCTGTTCATATAAGAAGATAGGACCAAATAGCAATAGGAGATTCTGCGCATGGGGCAAAGAGCAAGGATAGAAAGTTCAGCCCAATGCGCTGTCCTAAAGGCTATGTTGTGCGGGGCAACCCGTGTGTGGAGATGGATTCTGTACATAAGAAGCACTGACTTACCGTCAAGATGGCCGATGATTAACAGGTCTCGGGGTACCTCACCAAATACGCTCCTTACGGAGGTCTCTGTGCGTTTTTATCACAGAAACACGCTGCCAGTGACACATACAAACACACGCGCACTCACCTCCGGACCACACACAGGGAGGGTGACGGCGCTTAAATGATTTTCCCGCGGAAATATAATTCTCCTTTTCGCATGCCACACCACATCCTAAATATTTTTCTGATTATCTACTCGTTTGCCCCCTATACTCTATTAAGCGATAGTATGTTTAATTTCATGGCCCAATTGATAATATATAATAATAAACCGACCTCGGAAAAATGCCGGTCGCCGTAACAACATTGTCCTTATGAAGTTCTAAGTCATCTCAAAAGGATATTCCAAATGACTTCAGTACTTAGAAGGTGGTATATAGGAGCCATCAATATCTCTCACGAACATGCGGCTCCCACAGTAATGAAACTATTGGCCCTTCAGTGACGTCACTTGTCACAGACCTCTGCTAATGACAAGCCCTAAATTTGAACTAATTTTAGCACAATGCAGTGAGTATATATTTTTTTAATAGTATAGGGTATATATAAACGAGCAGTCGGAGCCATTTTCATGCCTACCGACGCTCATAGACATTCGTAAAGAGGCTATACAGATGCGTTGCGCCTCCTACCTCCATGGCTACTTAAGTACGCACCGTCCGAAACGCGACAACACAACTGTCACTTAACGCCGGTCTCGTGTAAGCGACAGTTACCTCCCCGGTCGTGCCGGCTACATACTCGCGTATTAACACTACTTTATTCGATTTTCTCGCAATTATAATTTTTTTTCCCATCCATTATCCGGGAAAGCACCCTTTTATTGTTATGTGCACGTTTTCCGTAATCCTGTGTTTTTCCGAGTTCTCGTATCGCATTACGTACGTCACTTTTTCCGAATTTCCTTTTTCCCGTTTCCTTCCTTATTAATATCGTCTCTATTTTGAGATAGGTACAAGGGGTATCGTATTGTTATTTTCTATTTCCGGCTCCTGCCTTTGAACTGATATTAAATGGTATGTTCACTTGAAATGAAAAAAAAGGTATAATCTTTTTTTTTTTTTTTAATAGTACAAGGGTTCAAACGAATGCTACCAACGCCCATAGACATCCGCATAGTATATACACAGATACGTTGCCCCCCTTCCTCCCCCCCTCCATGGGCCACTGGCTACTTACAGGCCGCACGAAACGCGACAGTAAGCTGACACTTTACGCCGGTCTCGTGTAAGCGAGAGGTACCTCCCCGGTCGTGGCACTACCTCTTACTGACCTATACCATGTTTTATTACAAGGACAGGCAGGAAGGTGGCTTTCCATCGCTACAGCATACCGCCGCGTCTCGCCGCTTCTCCGTCGACATGTACAGCCGATACTTAGACGTAAGTCACCAGCTCTGCTGTAACAGGTCAGCTGGTAGAGATTCCTATTTTGAAATAAGTTGTACCTTTGTACTTAAATTAATGTATGTCTTTTATATTATATATATTATGTGTTTTCTGTGTAATAATATATTAAATATAATTTATTTTGTTAGTCTGTGAATGAATATGTAAACACACACAGCAATGAATATGTAAACATGCAAAAGTTTTAATATTGAAGCTACACTGATCTCATGAATAATTATTGTGTGTAAAGTCGCTTAGCATTTGTATACTCGTTTATGAGGAAACACGATGTGGTAGAAGTAATATTGGATTGAGAATTGTGTTGTTCCTTTCTCTGCTACATTACAGAGAGAGAAAGAGAGAGCAATAAACTATTGTACAATTTACAGTCAGCAGCAGTTTTCTCGCCAGCTTATCAAATAAATTGATGGTCGACTTATCAGCAAGGCAAAATGCGGCTAGAGGTACCTGGATTCTTACATGTCAAAGAAGAGAGTGTAGTCAGGTGGTTATATGTCAATCTCATGATTTAATGACTAAATTGTTGTTATCTAACAATGAAGCCAGCATTGTCATGCCACAGGCGCACGGCCCCAGGCTGTGATAAATAAATAAATAATAATAATAATGTCGTCCTAACCGATTCGGCTACTATCGTCTATATAGACGAGCCAACTGCGCAGGACATATTAAAGTGAACAAGTGTGCGCGCGAACACAAGTGCACTCTCTATTCCCTACGGCAGTCCGACACGACCGGAGAGAAACCAGGCGCAGGACCGACGGCTTAACGTGCTCTCCGAGGCACGGGGGTGTAACACCGCGAACTTCCTGACTCTGAACTGTTATTAGAAATTTAAAAATCCTAATAACAATTTTTGGTCCGACCCGGGATTCGAACCCGGGGCCTTATGGCTGTAGTTGAACACGTGTACCATTAGACCACGAAAAAGTCAAAGGCAGGCCGTGATAAATACACATCGACTGTAAACGAGTTCCTAACTCGACATGCCTCAGACGTACAGAATGTGTGACCAGAGCGAAGGGCTTCAGTAATATCTATATACATCTATAAATATAAAACTCAAATGTGACATAGCCATCTATCAAAGCACAGCCCAAACCACTAGACGGATCAAACTGAAATTTGGCATCCAGGTAGATGTTACGACGTAGGCATTCGCTAAGAAAGGATTTTTGGAAATTCAACCCCTAAGGGGGTGAAATAGGGTGTTGAAGTTTATATGGATTTCTTCGAAATTAAACGCGGGTGAAACCGCGGGGCACAGCTAGTAATGTATAAAACTCAAACGTGACATAGCCATCTATCAACGCACGGCCCAAACCACTAGACGGATCAAGCTGAAATTTGGCATCCAGGTAGATGTTACAACATAGGCATCCGCTAAGAAAGGATTATTAGAAATTCAACCCCTAAGGGGGTGAAATGGGGTGTTGAAGTTTATATGGATTTCTTAGAAAATGAACGCGGGTGAAACCGCGGGGCACAGCTAGTTATGTTATAACTCGATATACGAGTGAAGCTTACTGGAGGGTGTTGTGATAAAACAATGGAGGCACGGTTGTATTTTTAATTAAAAATATTGCTCAACGCGACTGTGAAGCAAAACGATAAGTGTGAGCTTTTTAATTAATTTTACCCGTTGATTGGTAGAACTAGGATGAGTCAGGCGGACGGGATCGTCCGGCAATACCGGCAAGGGGTTTCTACATGGATTTCTATGGACGTCGGTAGTAATGAAAATGGCTCCGACTGCTCGTTTGCCCTCCCCTCCCCCATACCTTAAAAAAAAAGAAAGGAGGCGGGAAAAAATGTCATCTACATAATCTCTATGCGAAATATCTCTACCACCGTTGAAATAATTTTATAATCGACATATACATTAAGGCATCAAAAGAAGAATAGAAGGATCAAGAGTCGGGACCCGTTCAAATTTAACTGAGCTCCTTTTGATTATTACATATATCCGGAAAGACATAAGATATGCAGATATTAATGGGCGTCGGTTACCAAATGGTGTCATTAGCTTCGTCCTATGTGGATTACATGTCGACGCCAAAACGAACGAGACATATACGATATCTCTTTCGTCTCCGCACCAGGTCCGATATGTCGTGTCGGATAATCTGCTGCGTTATATTCTGATAACGTCGCTCAAAATAGCTGACGATACAACAAAAGCAAGGCGCTATCGCCCCCCGTAGGCGGCGGGGAAAATAATGCCTCCAGCGATTTTGCCATGGAAATTGAGTACATCCAAGTTGAATTGCCACCTGTCGCAATATTGACGTAATACGTATTTTTGGTAAAATGCGCAAGAAAGGAGAGAAACTAATAAAGTAATGTCGTTCTAGCCGATTTCTGCTACGGCAGCTGTCTCTATAGAGACGAGCCAGATGCGCAGGACATATTATAGTGCTCAAGTGTGCTCGTAGACACAAGTGCACTCTCTATTCCCTCACTGTCACGGACGGACGGCAGTCCGACACGACCGGAGAGAAATCAGGCGCAGAACCGACGGCTTAACGTGCTTTCCGAGAAATTATATGAGTAATGATGCGACACACTGGCACCACGAACATCGACAGGTAAGAGATACAAACGTAATTGTCATTTACACGCCATATAATATGATATGCCACGTAACACTAATATAGACGGTAGTAAAAAAGGTAGTATACTTAATCTAAGAATATAGAGCATAGGCTTCTTTAATAAAGAGCTAAAATTAGTATTTATTATAAATAAATAATTATAAATAGCAAAAAGTCACATCGCTGTGTAAATTTCACCCGTGTTCGTTTTTTTCTTTTTTAATTCTCATTTATAGGTTATTAGGGACACTTAATTTATAGACTAACTAATTAATTGTAGAATAAGTGTGTGTATATAATTTTGCATTGAATAAAGTTCTATCTATCTATTTATCTATTTCATTATCTGTTTCAACCTGCCTAATGGTAGGTAGGCATAGGCATTGTTTTTGTATTACTCTCATCGGTCCTGGACATCCCGTAGCTACTTCATTCAGGAAATAACTAATAAGTACCGATTTTAGTATACCAATATAAAAAAGAAAACGAAATGTGTGTGTGAAATTCGTTTCTTTCGACATCAAGCATATACAGACAATAAAGTGCAGCAGTAGACGTCCACAGCCTGATGATGATGATGACGATGATGATGATAAAAGAAGTTTTAGACGATGTAGCAGTACAATCACAGGATTTGTTCCAACAAACTTTAAACGGAATACTTTTACCTAGAGTGTAAAATATATTTGCACATAAAAGAGATTCCAATAGACGGAATATATATACCAAGACGCTTCTTTAAAAAATGCGCCATTTTATTTTTATCCATAAACATTTCCCAAACTTTATTTTGTGTAACAAACTCACAAATGAAATACTCACTTCTTTTTCACCTCACTTGGCTTCTTTTACGGCGAAACGTCACTTATATTGTATTGTACTTATACGTATATTATTGTACGTCAACTGTAGATATTTATAGTCGAGGAAAATTAAATGATATAAACGATATTATTGAATGTTTTTATTTAATTAATAATTAGGCATTATCAAATATGAATAGGTTACTCCTAGTACTATTAGTACTATAGTAATAGCTACCAGGGTTTGGTTGAATCTAGTTGTAGCCGGCATGATATCGACTAGACCGGGTATTAGCCGCTAAGGTAAAGACGCAACGAAAAGAGGTGCCAAAGCACACGACGCGTTAGTTCCTGTCCTACAGGCATATTTTCGATACGACAAGAAATATGAAGATAAATGTTAGTCAATCTCTTTCTTACAAAAACTTGAGGTATGTGTGATTCTAGAAAAGTGATCGAATTCAGTGTTGTGCCGGCTTTGTTCAGAGGTACACTTTAGTTTTTTTAGAGTGTAGCGTAATAATAGAAAAAACATGCTGTTAGACTTACAGACAAGTAATATTTTTGTTAATAGTTTATTACAAAATATTGTCATAGTTGTACTTCATTGGTAAATTTTTTTGGTTGACTCCGTGACTATTTTGACTTTTTTCAATGTTATTGAAATTATTTTGCTAAATTTATCGCTTCATTTTAACTTGGCGCAGTATTTTAATAATTATTTTTGATGTGTGTGTGTGAGGGCCTCTCTTAAAGTTTGGCTAAGAGTTGCAATCTAGTTTTCTGTCGCACAGCGCACTCTATAACCACCTTCGTTTTGCGTTTTGCGAAGGTGGCTTAAACCAATTCCCATCCCGATGACCTCCACGTTTGTCCTTATTGTTTTAACGACGTCTGGTGTGTTGGGGGTCTATTGATTCTACTATTAGAGAGAATCCCCTGTTTCGGGTCCCCCCTGGTGGCAGTTATAGAGGCAATATATTGCAGGTAGCAAAACTATTAATAATTTATTCCAAAAGGACATTGACTATTTTTGGACCAAGTGCTGTCCAGGAATGAATGTATTTGCAATGGGATCCTAGCAATAATATACATTAAGAAAAAATACTTTAAAAAAAAATCCCCCCTGCAATATAAAAAAAAAAAATGTTTTTTCATAATTATTTTTCATTAAATAGCGAGACGTGTTTTCTCTCCAAAATATGACAATACGCATCTAACACGTTCAATTATAACATTATGTAGCGCGCCGAACTAAAAACCTGATATATTCTGCCTCACTAGCATACCCATCGACTGTCTCGCAGTTATGCCTCAGTCTCAAAGTAGGGGATCAAATAAATTAACCACGATTCAAGCAAATAAATCACGTATGTGTACCATATGTCGATGGATGAATTATTGTATAATTATTTTATAATACATAAAAATGTTTATTTATTGTTTGTAGCTGTAGCAGCTACAGAATACGATACGAAATATAAAATACTGCATAATCATACAATAATTACTAGTCATCATCGTCGTCATCATCGAAAAAAAATGTTTTTAACAAAAACAAACAATAAATAAATATATATTAATAAACTGTTAATACATAAAAAATGTTTATTTATTATTTGTTTTTGTTAAAAACATTTTTTTACAGAATACATTCTGTAGCTGTTAATACAGTTATATTAACAGCTACAGAATGTATTCTGTAAAAAAAAAATGTTAATACATAAAAAAAAATTATTGATTGTTTTTATTAAAAACATTTTTTTACAGAATACATCTACATTCTGTAGCTGTTAATACATTTATATTAACAGCTACAGAATGTATTCTGTAAAAAAATGTTAATACTTAAAAAATGTTTATTTATTGTTTGTTTTTGTTACAAATATTTTTTTTTCGATGATGACGACGATGATGATTAGTAATTATTGTATTATTATGCTGTATTTTATATTTTGTATTATATTCTGTAGCGGTTACACAAAAAAAATGTTTATTTATTACATGTTTTTCTTAAAATCTTTTTTTTTAATAAATAATTCAAAACAAAACATTTTTTTTCTCTTGACTCCTGGGATA
Organism: Calycopis cecrops; assembly: GCA_001625245.1. Lineage (NCBI taxonomy): Eukaryota > Metazoa > Arthropoda > Insecta > Lepidoptera > Lycaenidae > Calycopis > Calycopis cecrops. The sequence goes on from LUGF01039351.1 coordinate 50,273, forward strand.
GATTTTGATGCGCTTTGGTTTACATGTTAGTATTGGCCTGAGGAACAAAATGTACCATGTCTTCATTCTGGGCAGCACTTGGTTCACCTCGCATACAAAAATGGTCAATGTCCTTTCAATCAACTACAGGAATCTAATAAAAAAGTGTGTGCTTTAGATCACACAACTAAAGACCACCACTGTGCATCAAGCTGATTGTCCAACACCTTCGCAGCGATAGATTTGCCTATAGTTGGATCTGTCAGATGATGGCCTGTCCTATTTTTCAGTATGGGGCAAACAATCGTCATCATCATTTTCTTCGCAATCAAGTTGTGCTTTTTTGAATTTCATTTGACATTTGAAATTCGTTACACATATGCTGTATACATACAGGCTTACTTTTTGGTCACCGGCCCAATTTTCAGGTTTGGTTCAGAATCAAATACATTCGTTTTATGACATAAAAAAGAATAACAAAATAATTAGATAAAATTACTTTGTCTCATGTTATCAACATATATCTTGGTCACGACGTGACACCCGACTCGCAAGTGTCGCTCGGTCACTGTACGTGTGCGAACAACGATCTATGTATTTTTAAGGACCATTTAAAATCGATTTTTATGTAACAAAATATTACAATTAGACGATAAAATTTAAAACACACCCTAATTTGGCCGGTGATCAAAAACTAACCCTGTATACACCAGCACCATTTAGCACCCTTTTTGTCCCGAATAAATGATCGTCGGCACCTCTGTCCTCGGATATGTCGGATAGCTTAAAATCTGCAACATAACGATACAAAATATTAAGAATAATTCTCCCCATAAAATATTACTCAAACTTTTCTTAAATATTTGAATTAAGAGTAATAGTCATTAGAGACGACGGTTTTCATTTCGTTTATTACTCCTGAGATCACCGCACTAAATTGAACAAATTTATTATTTTTCTCATAAATCTAAGAAAACTTTTGTTTACTAAATAAAACAGTTATCTAAATGTAAATTTATTTACATCAAATTAAATAAATCACAAAATATACAAAAGATCGGTTTATAAAATATTAAATTACCTAATGAATTAGTCATACTAAAACTTATATTATTCATCTCCTAAAATAATGCATATTTGAAGAGAAAATATTTTAAGTAGAACCCACCACTCGTTGCCACCGCTCCTGCTTCTTTGTCGTCAGGAATCCCAGAAGTCCCTCTCTATGACGTCAGAATATCTTCTTAGATTTTATTGCAGGGGTCCCCAGCCCTATCGATATCCGGTTGGGCGATCGCTATTTTTCGATTCGCTATTCAACATCTCTACGGTACTGTCAATCAACAGATCGCCTTCAACTCTTTGTTTAGCTTATTGTTTCTGGACCTGGTCTCTGGTGAGCTCCTCTATCATCTATCTCTCTCTCTATGTACAGACAGACAGACAGTGAGTACTCTTCCCGTGTCAAGAGGGTTACGGAGAGCGACAACATTTGTCAAACTGCAACAGTCACTCCAGATGAATCTGCCAGTTGAATCAAATCAGATGCTGCCTTGCGCAGATGCTTAGGTAGACGCGGTCATTATAAGTTATAACGTTAATAAAGAGGATTTTAAACAACAGATAACTCTACATATTATATACGCTTGAAAAAACACATTTCTTCTGACTATCGAACGAAAATTACCCGTCTGATAAAAAACCTAATATACTCACGGGTAGGTATTGGTTATCTTACTTTTCCTTTCTCACATTATTTTCATTAGCAATATTATATAATATATCCGATCTGACTGACATAGGGATCTATCAACCCACAGCCCAAACCACAGGAGGGATCGGGCTGAAATTTGGCATGCAGGTAGATGTTATGACGACGACGACAGAGACGATTTTTAGAAATTCAACCCCTACGGGGTGAAACAGGGTGTAGAAGTTTATATGGATTTCGTAGAAATTAAACGCGGACGAAATCGCGAGGCACAGCTAGTAAAACACAAAGCTTTAACAAAATGTAAAATGTTATTTCATCGCGAAAGCGTATATCATGAACGAGAAATTTACGATGTGTTTTATGAATGAAAAATAAAATGGCGGCGGATGAGAAACTTATAAAGCGCACACAAAAGAGTCCGTCGTGTGCATTGTTGGGAAATATGTTTTATTTATCGCCTACGTCTAGATCTTTTATAATCTTGAAACAGCTAAGTTAAGCTGTACATGCTTTTCAAAGACGACATAGTGGTACATGGCTCGGATAAGCGGAGCATGTTGCGCCAGGGGTCGCGGTTTCGAATTTTGCCTAGGTCATGGATGTTTATCTATGTTTATATAAATATATTTCTATGATAAAAATCTTAAATACATATTTCTTAAATTTATAAATATATATTAAATATATTGTCCGTTGTCTAGTACCCGTAACACAAGTCCTTACGGTACTTAGCACGGTGCTAGGCTAACATGGTATGTTAAGTCCAGTCCAGTTAGATATTATAAAAAAAAAATGGCAGTGTCAGTTTTGTATATTTATTGGTCTCAACGCATACACAGATACACAGACAACATAAACAGATTATGATATAACGTAAGCAGAGTTGTTTACTTTGTTTTTTTTAACGGTATAGGGGACAAACGAGCAGTCGGAGCTATTTTCCATGACTACCGACCCCATTGAACATCCGCATAGAGATACACTGCCCTCCTTTGTCCTGTCACCTCCACGTTAGCGTATGTACATGTAAGCAGCGTGTTTAAGAGCTTTTGCTGTCATATTTTTCCCGACTGAATGACTGCACTGGCAGAAGGGTAATATTTTTAGGGAGCTTGTCAACAGATAAGATCTAGATTAACCGATATCACACGCCGATGATGCTTGTTAAATGGTCGAAGAATATAAGATTACGCAAATATTGATTGAAATAAAACAACTTTAATGGATTTTATTGTATGTAATTATTTGACAAGCACAAATTTTCAGAAGCTCTACAGCAACCATGGGCATGAGATGACTTTCAACGGCATAAAATGAAAATAAAAATTTTAACCGGGAGGATGGATAATATAGGTTGTCGGCTTCGTGGAATCCGGTCATCGGGAAATGTAGGCGTCGGGATGTGCCTTCGTTTAAGACATCGGATGTTGTGAGTGTTGTGTGCCGGGACCTGGTTTTAACAATAAAAATAATGACAATCAACTGCGGGTATTTCGAAGAACTCGCGCGGCTACGAGACAATGACACCAAGGAGCATCAGTCTTAGGGTAAAAGTGTTCTGTGATCAGTCTACTCGTGACCACGGCCGTTGCATTACGGCCGGAACGTCGAGAGTCGAGGTAAATACTTCGATTTTATAACGCGATTAAGTCCCGTTTACAGTATACAAATCTCTAGGGTCACCAGCGCTCCCAACAAAAACATAAAACGAGACAGGGAAATTCTAAAACTATCTTGGGACTCGCAATTTTATTGAGACGAAAGTAGAACAAGTTGGAAGCGATGTCAAGTTTCCAGATGAATAATTTTCAGCGAAAGTACTCGACATGCTTATTTTTATTTTTTAGCCACGACTTTTTTTTTTTGATTATTGAAGTAAAACTTCTATACGCGCGCTTGACATGGGTAGTAAGCTGACGAGAGCGTTACAAAATTCACAAATCTGGAGAGGCCAACGGAAGTTGTCATTTAAATTCAATGTCATCAGTTATGTCATGGGAACTACGTTAATGAAAATCAGTAATTAAGTTTTACTTCAGTTGTTTGGTCTAAAGCACACACTTTTAGACAATATTACTCCAAATTTTCTATTCTTTAATTAGCACTGCCCCTCGGTTCCTTTCTTCAAACCACAACTTATTTTATTCAATATCCGATTCAAATGAAACACTAGATCTGAAATAACAAAAAATATTATAAAGTTTTATTATTTTACTAGCGTAAAATAGCGTAGGAACGCGCGCACTTTACACCGTACGCGCGTTGCTACGCCACCAACAGATACGTCAGCATGGACTATCATAGCAATATAATATGTATAAAATTTATTGGAGGTACAGTGGCGCCACCTGTCAAAAAATTGGTCGTACCAACTTAAAAACCTTCGTGGGCGCATTCAGGACAACTTTACTAAAGATCATCACATTCTCAAATGTATGTATTACGATTCAGACAAATATATATTTAAATAAGACGTTCAGTAGTAGACATACCGACAGCAGCGCCACCTATCGGATCCAATTGGATTTTTAGCATCCAGGAAATCATCGAAATAACCATATAAAATTTAAACCCAATCGGTTCAGCCGTTTTTTTTGTAGCATAGGAAACGAGCAGTTAGGTCACCTGATGTAAAGTGATCACCAACGCCCACAGACAAAACAAAAAAAGTTTAAAAGTTTACGCGTTTTCCCATGGGAATGAAGCATTTTCTCGTTGTAAAAAATAGCCTATATTGATCTGTGATAATGTAGCATTCAAATGGTGAAAGAATTTTTAAAATCGGTCCAGTACTTTCGAAGCCTATTCGTTACATACAAACACATACACACACACAAACAAATCTTTGCTCTTTATTATATCAGTATAACTATAAATTAGTATAGATTAATTGTATTAAAGTATAATATACGACCCATAATTAAACTTTAATTAATTAGTTTCAGAGATTGCTAGATATATACATACTGACACGAGATTTTTATTATGTTTTAATAAGAGACAGTGTTACACTGCATGCTTGCATGCAGCCGATTTGGGCCGGCCCGACAGGGGAGGTACCTCTCGCCTACACGAGACCGGCGTAAAGTGACAGCTGTAGGTACCTACTTTCGCGTTTCGTGCGGTAACTATGTCGGTGGCCCATGGCGGTGGAAGGAGAGAGGAGGGCAGCGCATCTGTATGGCTTCTATGCGGATATCTATGGGAGTCGGTAGTCATGAAAATTGGCTCCGAATGCCCGTTTGCCCGCCTATCCCATAAAAAAATGTAAACACACCACAGTATCAGAGTTTTAGACTATAAAATATAGTACCTATAATATACCGTGAATATTGAGTAGATATTTGTTACACAATATCTCGCCCGCACAATGTTTATCAATCATTCTCATCGTTTATCAAGTCTGAATATATTTCATCGTAACTTCTTCTTCTTCGTAACTGATGACGTTCAAATGAGGTTTGTGAGTAAACCATCGAATCCTATTAATATTATAAATTAGAAAGTTTGTATGTTTGTTGCTTTGTTTTTTTGTTTGTTACTCCTTCACACAAAAACTGCTCAACCGATTTTCATGAAATTTGGCACACACATAGAGAGTAACTTAGATTAACACATAGGATAATTTTTATCCAGAAAAAATGTTCCTATGGCATGCCATGGGATGATTTTCCACGGGATCGAAATTCACGCGGGTGAAACCGCGGGGCGCAGCTATAATAAAAATAAGTAGAATGTAAGGTCATTTGTAACAAGATAGATTTTATCTCATTTAAGCTTTTTATAACCCGTTTGCTAAAAATGGAGTTATTATACATATAAACCTTCCTCTTGAATCACTCTATCTATTAAAAAAACCTCGATCAAAATCGGTTGAGTAATATTAAAAAAGAATAAGAAAGAAGAAGACGGCAGACGGTGGAAAGCGACTTTGTTTTATACTATCTATGTAGTAATGAGATTGCTGAGTGTTTCAATCTATACATACTTATAATAAATCAGTAAAATCCGTATGTTAAACCAAAAGTAAATACGAATTAGTGGAGATTTAAAATAGTATTAGAACACTTTTCAATGTTTTTTAACTTTTTGTCTGTCTGTTCGTCCGATTGTCTGTTTGTCCAGGCTAATCTCCAAAAGTACGGGACGGATTCGAGTGAAACTTTTTGAGTGGTAAGATACTTACTGCGGGAAAATCGCTCAATCCTACGGGAAATTCAGAAATTATACTTTACCCAACTGATTTGAAAATTTGAAAGAAGCAAATAATGACAAATCACTTATATTATAGAACTTAGCTACGGGAACGAAGTCCCGGGCATCAGCTAGTTAAAGTGATATATCCTTTACTACACAAGTGTTTTGTTTGTCTCAATAATTAAAATGAACGTGTAGAATCATTGATTATGTATTTACGCCTCCTAATGTTGAATGTAAAGTAATTAGCTTACCTCCATCGTCGTTAGAGAACAGTAGTTTCTTAGCACCTCCACGCTATTAAACAATTGATTAGATTTTTTCTACCGGCGTGAGGTGACAAAAAACATTGTTGAAAAAGGTTAGTTGAGGAAGACATTCCAAGAACCAATAAATTACTTTATTTCGCAAGAATATGAACAGTCTTATGAGATAACTATATTATATTACGTAGGTACGTCGATACGTGTATGTATTTCTATACTTATATATTAAGTTGCTTGGCCAAGATATCCGCTACTACTTCCTCTACTTTTAGTGACGTATTACCATTTTATCGATATATATATTATTTGATACTAGCATCTGTCCGCAGCTTCGCCTGCGTTGATTTCGGTTAAAAAAAATGGAGGATCTTAATTCTTCCGAATGAAAGATTCACAGATCTTCCTCCGTAGGTGATAGCTTGATAATATGTAGCCTATATATTGAACTGTTAGTAATATTCATGCAAAATTTGCAATAAATCCATGTAGTACTTTTTGAGTTTAGCCCGGGCTTACATACAAAAAAACAGACAAAAATTCTAAAAACTATATTTTTTCGATTAGATATAGATTGTAGATCACGCCCCAAGTAATCTTTAAAAAAAATATTGAATGTACACTTACTTTGACTTTCCTCTGATGTTATTATTTGATACACATATTACAATAAATGTTATATAATTATAGATAATCATTCAGCAGCATTTCGTTGCCGAGCTTGAGACCAATTTTGCAATGGCAGCTTTGTATTAACATTGTTCGTTATTTGTTGTATTTTTTATTGTATAGGGGGTAAACAAGTCTAAGAAGCCATTTTCATGACTACCGACGGCCAAAGACATCCGCAAAGAGAAAAACAGATGCATTGCCCTCCTTCCCCGTCCCACCGCCATGGGCCACCGGCTACTTACACACCGCAATGAAATGAGTCCGGATGGACCTGTTGCAAAATAAACAATTTGTAAAATATTCTAAGATCTAATTATAAATTATTACTCTTTAAAGATAGAAGCTTGCCGCAGTGTCGCTGTGCCGAAACGTAATTTGCTTATTCTGTAACAGCTTCTGGAATATTATAATCAGGTTTGTTGTGCCAACCAGCTGACTGGGTATTCACGAGAGTCCTTATCTTAATTAAGTAATTCCTATGTAAATGAGATCATACAAAAAGTACAACTTAATTACGACGGTTTTTTCTCGATGAAGTCAACGCATCTGTATAGCTTCTATGCGAATGTCTATGAGCATCGGTAGTTATCAAAACGGCTCCGACTGCTCGTTTGCCCCCATACACAAACAACGTAAAAAAAAAAACAAAAGAAAATATACGAGACAGTTATCATCGTGGAAATCCATGAATTTATTTATCAATATTTAATGTCACCTGAAAGAGTAGAAAACCCATTAACCATATTAAACAAAACGAAAAATCTCGTAATTCATATTTACATTAATCCGATAAAACATAAATAAAGTAAAATTTTACTGTGTAGGTATATTAATTATTATCCAAAAAATTTCGTGCTAGATTTTCATAATCCGAAACGTTCAGGATTTCAGGAATTGTTGAAATCGCAATATTTACCTGCCTACATTAATTAAGTATTTTTGGATAATATAATTGTTTGGCGCCTCGTCGAAACGATGCTACTCATGGAAAGTTCTGTGTACACTCAATTGGTGCCAAGTTCTTTGAAACAACTTCCATAAATTTTAGTTTCAACAACATATTAATCAAGCTAAAGATATTACTTGGCTAATTTTCACGTAAACACTATATTTCATCCAATTAACTTATTTTTGAAATAATATTTATTATTTTGCTACATTTGAAACCCAACCTAATTTTTTTATAGTACAGGGGGCCAACGAGCAGTCGGGTCACCGAGATGCTGGTGATTTCCGACGCCCACAGACATCCACAACGCCAAGGGTTTTAGCAGTTGGGTTGCTTGCCTTTGATAAGAATATGCCTCTTTTCTGAGTGTGAGTCTTATTAGGACTAACTTGAGTCGTTTTTATTGAGGATTTAATTTATTGGAGACATCAGGTCGAGTAGAATGGTCAGCTTTCTTAACTCAAAAAAACTACATTTAGATATTATGTAACTAAAATGTCATGATGTCCTAACTTGGCACCCACGTAGTCTTTGAAGACCTTTTGTCTGTGAAGTTGACTTATTGCATTTTTAACATTAAATATTTTTTCTCTTGAATTTTCACATCTATATTTAGTGATTGAATATACATTATATACTATAAAGGAGGCATAGAATAATACTTATCTCTTTTTTGAGACCTCGTTTATTAAAATCTGACTATTTTATTCACATCCCTTGGTTTTGTTTATTATAAATAAATCTTATCCTATCTAGAGGATGGCGCGGAAAATGTTTTAACATTAGCATTAGATAATAGATTTCAGTCTAGCGAGCAGGTTCGCACTCGCCTACGCAAACATATTTCTATGCTTATATATTGGTAGTAATGAAATATTGACATATTACATATAATAAGCCACATATGGCTGGAGACATGTTTCGGGACAGGAGCCATCCAAGCGTTATTGGTCGTTGGCGTCGATTATTAAAATATTACGCTTAAATAATACGCATTCCTTCCACCAAATATCCAACACGTCCACACTAGATATTATTACTGGCCATAAATCATAAAAATAGTGCATTGTGCCATAAAGGAAGAATGTATTAGATTTACTTCCGTACCTACGAAGAAGAGAAGATTTTTTAAAATATTATATAATAAACAATTTTTTCCTAATACGAGAATGACAATTGTAAATTCGTATCTTTATAATACAACTAGCTGTGCCCCGCGGTTTCATCCGCTTGAATTATGTAATAGGATTGCAGCGCTATCTACCGGGCTGATTTGTGAATCTAAACTATTCTCAAATCCCCTGACATGTGAATATTACCGCGCTCAAGACAATTTCCGTTCGCCGGTCTAAGTTGGATATGTTTTGGTGGATGTCAGAGTCTGGCTGTAGCACTGGTGGGTCACTCGCCCGCGTCCCTCGCTAATCATTTCTAAATAATAATATTAATTTCTGGATGACGGAGTTTTGCTCGGTATTTATTTACATACGAATTACTTAATAAAAGATAAATAAAAAAGGACAAAAATAAAAATTTTAAAAAGAAAAGGCGACTGTGGGTTCGACCCTTGTATCTCTCGCGTCGGAGGCTATGGCCCTCTCAACTGAGCTGTTGCCAACTTCGTGGTCCTTGCGAAATTTATCTAAGTATTCTAATAATATTGTAGCATTTTTTTTATTGCATGAAGACGTAGATAAAAGGCCCATTTCTAAAAAAAACTATCTAGATCGATATATCCCCCGAAACCCCCTGCATTCTAAATTTTATAAAAATCATTGGAGCCGTTTCCGAGATTCACTTTAGGTATATAGAAATGTAGAAATATATATACAAGAATTGCTCGTTTAAAGTATAGGATATTTAACATAACCTCTGGGATCTAGCATATTCGTATCCTATTTGATCACACATCAAGTACATTTTTAATGTATACCTGGATGGATATACCCGAGCAGTTTGGAGCCGTTTGATGGCTACCGACGCTCATAAACATCCATACGTCCACACACATTATGCATATGCGTTTCCGTTCCTCCTCCTTCCTTCTCAATGAGCCACCGAGCACTCACAAAAAGTACGAAACGCGACACAGTTGTCACTTTACGCCACGTGTGCGAGAGCTCCCTGATCGTGCCTTCTAAATCTTCTTCAATTTTTTTTGGAGATAAAGCAGTAGCAGTCCTGGTGATTACCATCGCGCATAGACATACACGTAATTGTTAATATTGTCCTTCTTCTCTTCTCTTCTCTGCTCTTCTCCATTGGGCCACTGAAACAACCACGCGAACGCGACATGGCTTTTTTCTTTGCGGTGATTTCATGTGCAGGCGCCTGTCAAAAGTACCGACCCGATTAGGCAGCTGTACAGCAGGAGCTTTTGTCCTGTCGCTGGAGGGATCCTGTAGTCTGCAGATCCAGGACCCTCCGCTGAAAGCGGCTGAAGGCAGGGGATTAAGTCGGTAGGGGCAATGAAACGCTGAGCCCGACACTGTACCAGGAGCCACCCAGGCTCCTGGTAGCTTGCGTAAATGCATTACCTTGCGTTAACAAAAAAAAAGGGGGCTTCTGTCCTATCTTATACGACCTCGGAAAAAGGCCAGCCATCGCAATAATATTACTCTTGTACAAGTCTAGGTCGCTCGATACGGTCTGATCTGAAATAGATTGCTTCAGTACTTAGAAGCTGGTATATAGGCGCCATCAATATCCCTTACGAACAGGCGGGTTCTACAACAACGAAATTACTATTTGCCCTTCAGCGAAGACAAGGACCTCTGCTAATAGCAAGTCCTAAATTTATCCAAATTTCAGCACAATCACTAGATTCTTGAGTAATTCTTATTATATATTACTAGCTGCGCCCCGCGGTTTCACCCGCATAAATTTTGATCCTGTGGAAAATAGTAGGCAAATCATCCCATGGCATCCCATAGGATTTTTTTTTCGGGATAAAACTATCCTATGTATTAATCCAAGTTTCTATGTGTGTGCCAAATTTCATGAAAATCGGTTCAGCAGTTTTTGCGTGAAGGAGTAACAAACAAACATACAAACTTTTGCATTTACAATATTATACGGAGACTAGATATTCGCAAGTGAGGCCATGCTACATCACAGCTAAATTGTGCTGGTGTGTACGGAGAGGTACCTCCCGCTCGCACGATACCGCCGTGAAGTGGCAGCTACCGTGTCAAGTTTAGGGCGGTTTCTGAATTTTCGTGAATCATTCAAAAGGAGGATGATTTTGAATCAATTTCCTATTGTACGCAAATACAATATTACAGATTTGTCTTGAAATTAAACATTAAGCTACCAGCATTTGGAACTTGAAAGAAACAGCTAACGCTGAGTCGAAACTGTATCCATTTTTGTCTTAAGTGTGTGTCCTCTATTCTTACTATCCTCTTTTGTTCTTACGGTCGAGTGAGCAAGATCTTTATTTTTAGACACTTATTTATATAATAACAGTTGGGAAATTAAATATTTAACACAAATAGATGGTTCTTCATAATGAGAGCGAGAGAGCAAGCATGCTGTATGGCACTACCTCTTACTCTATTTGTGTATTGCGAAAATAAATGCTTTTCTTTCTAATTATGATCCCAATTTAATAAGTATCTATAAATAAAAGATTGGTCGCTCGACCATAAGAACAAAGGAGGACAAAAAGAATAATGAAGGATAATTATTATCCTATTTAGATCATAATTAGAAAGAAAAGCATTTATTTTCACAATACACAAATATAGTAAGAGGTAGTGCCACACAGCATGCTTGCTCTCTCGCTTACAGGACACCGGCGTAAAATGTCAGCTGTGCTGTTGGGTTTTGTGCGGTGTGTAAGTAACCGGTGGCCCGTAGAGAGAGTAGGAGGGAGGGAGGCAACGCATCTGTAGTCTCTGTACGGATGTTCATAGATATCGGTAGTCATAAAAATGGCTCCAACTGCTCGTTTGCCTCCTTATTTTATAAAAAAAATATACGCACTTCTCTTACTTACAAGGACATAGAATATTATATTCAAAATAATAATATCAAAGGTAAGTCTAGGTAATTTATTTTACCGTCTGGATACACCGTTCCATTGGATGACAAGAACACACACTTACTAACACAATCATCCTTGTAAGTATCAAAATGTTTGTTATCACTGAAACCAATTACACCCTCAGCACAGAGTAAAGAGACGTCTCAGCCCACGAACTCGCGAGCTCGAGCGGTAAGCGAAGGTCAGAGGTGGCAAATCATTTTTGTGAAATAAAATTTGCGTATTAAAATTCACTCAGAAGAGATTTCAAACTGTGACTTTACAATTTTAATATATCGACTAGTAGCTCTTACCTGATATGTATATATATATATTTTCAATTGTAATCTAATAATTTATTTTAATTTTGCGATTTAACGGACGTTCGACAATTTTATGAATGTCTTATGTGGACGGTAGTTACCAAAACTCTAAGTAGGGCTAAGGGCCTCTTTACCTGAAGGTTCTCGTCCGCTGCACATGGCTTAGGGCGACAATAGACACTAGACCTTAACATGCGGCTACCGGTGTTTGTTAACAAACGTTAACAAAGACGCTTTTTAGACGCTGAATGCTGCGACTAGACGCAAGGAATGCACACTTTAAGACGCCCGACGCGGCGACTTAGACGCTAATGTATGACAATTAATGCGAAATCACGCCTAAATGCAAACGCGAGATCGCGATATTGTCGCACGACTCTACTGCGACCGGTCGCAGAGAGTCGCTAAGTCCTGCGACTGCATCGTTGGAGTAGCAAAGTCGCTGACTGCCGCGTCTAAAAGTCGTGTGTGTGCTGTGGCTCTTAAATAGCATGTTTTGTTGATAGCCAACCTTATATCTATATAGATATACTTAATACAAAATTGGGTACATCCTAAATTACCACAAGGTCCAAAAACAAGTGTAGAACCACATGCCACATCTAGAGTACAAATCAATTTTCTCCAGAGGACATTAGTGAATCAATATCGTGGCACTGGGAATCCTCGCGTCTGTTTTCAATGCAAAGCTTTACTCCAAAGCTCTTGATAGATTTAAATCCTTAAAGCTCAAGGTATCATTTTTTGGGCTTATTAGGAGTGAATAAAGCGAGAGATATCGAAAGTCTTACTCAAAAGCTTTTTATGGATTCAAATGCTTGAAGTCGTCCGCACAAAGTGAAAGATTATTGATTAAATATAAAAAAGTCTCTAAAGCTCTTTAAAATCTTTCATTTGTAGCTTAGATCATAATGATCTAAGATTTGTAGCCATCGCCTAAAGTCACTTAGTCAGAAATCGTCTGATGCTATTAATATATAAGTTTAATTGTTGGCGTGCACGCACACATCCACATTTATTGCGTACATACACGGTGCATTATATTCCTACATTGATAAACTATAATGATAATCGCTTCCATTTCTCACGAGTGCAGAATCACTCAAACGCAACATTTCTTACAATAGATCTCTTCTATCGTAAGTTTTGCACAGACAATCAATTGAAGATTATCCAAGCGGTCGGTTCGCGGACTTATCTTCGATCATATTACAATGGAGGAAACATATTTCGCTCACAGACCAAAGGGTGACTTTTAGAGGGCAAAAATTCTTAACTTTTATAATTACTAGTTCTGCTGTTACGACTGAATTATTTAGTTTTTCTTCGCTTTTTTTTCGATTGAGTGAGTGAGTGAGGTGACGTGTTTAGAGTTTAGACCTGAAGTAGGTATGTATTAGAAAATGTAAATTGTATGTTCCATGCTATAATCGGAACGTGTGAACTAGTAAGAGGTAGTGCCACATTGTATGCTTGCATGCAACCGAATTGGGCCGGTTTGGTACCTCTCGCTTACACGAGATCGGCGTAAAGTGACAGCTGTGCTGTCGCATTTCATGCGGTGTGTTATTATCCGGTGGTCCATGGGGGTGGGAGGAGGAAGGAGGGCAGGGCATCTGTGTAGCCTCTACGCGGATGTCTATGGGCATCGGTAGTCCTGACCGGACTGTAATAGATGCAATAATTTACTTTACTCAACACATTAAGGATGGCGAGATATAATGAAAAAAATACTTAAATAGAAATAGAAATAGAAAAATCTTTATTCAGTGCAAGTTACATTTGTTACACAATACTGTAATGTATAGCATAGGCATATAAACTCCTTAGAGCATGAATGATGAAAACTCTAAAATTGATATGTTTTAATAAAAAATATATCTATTTAAACTTAGGAAAAAAGAACGAATTCGGAGACTGCCTAGTTTTGACAACGTAAGATTTTTTCATTCTGGGACACGCCTGCGGACGCGAACCATATTATAAGTAATATGATACAATAATTTAGCTAGGCCTTATTCCTTATTGCTTGTAATGTATTGGTGATGAATATAAAATATGTAATTGCATAATCGTTTGACAGCCAGATGACAGAGTTCTAGATTAGGCAGTAGTAGTCTAGTTTTATAGGTAATACCGCTGCAAGAGTAAGCTACGCCCTGAGAAGTTATTTGCAGCGGTGTTATAATACATAAAAATGTATTAATTCACGTAAGGTCCTCCCTTACGTGAATTAATCCATATTTTGAACTGTTATAATTATTTTTAAACAGGTTCGACGACAAGACCTATTATTATTCTACACGATTGACAGTTAAAATCTAAATTCTAGGTCCTTTACGATTTTAATTTCTCAACAAACAAACATTCAGAGCGAAAACATTGTCATTTCCTGACAAAACGTATTTATTCATTCGAAAATTCCGGATGCTAACGAATAATATAAAACTTGATTCTCCGACTTTTCGTTCAATTTCGATTAGCTGTTTGAGACGAAATTAATATTTTGCACAAGGAGGAAAAATATCTTTTTCTATTTTAGAAGTTGTCACTTAGTCTCGCCTGTGGCGATGTTTGAATGTAATGAAATCTCGCAAGATCTGATGGAGTCGGAAGGTGGCCGTGGAAACGTAATCAAATCTTGAAAGTTAAATTTGATCCTCCACCCGGTTACCAATTGAACTAAATTATTTCTATCTCATTCATGATTAATCCCACTATGCTATAAAAACAATACCCGCTTTGGTTCTTTATATAATACATAAAGCTTATTATTATAGCTTCCACCCGCAGCTTCGCCCGCGTGGATTTCGGACTTCAAAAATGGAGTTATTATACATATAAACCTTCCTCTTGAATCACTCTATCTATTTAAAAACCCTATGAAAATGAGTTGCGTAATTTCAAAGATCTAAGCATACAGACACACAGACGGCGGAAAGCGACTTTGTTTTATACTACGTACCGTAGTGAGGGGAACAGCGAGCGCTTTGAAATTTAGTGAGTGTTGTCTTCCTGTATAATATAGTGAGGTAAACTACATTATTTTAGTAGTATATACTATATACTTATTTTTTACTACTAGTAACATATTACTAGTGGACCCGACAAACGTTGTCTTGTCATTGTTGGAAAATATGTTGTCATGGTAATGTGTACTGTTATATGGCAGCATTGTCAACCCGTTAATTTAGCAGCATTATATATATTGATAAATTATAGCCTATATGTTACCGAGGACTAATACCAATATAACAAAAAAATCATCAAAATCCGTCCAGTAGTTTTTGCGTGACGTTTTTTCGACACAATACACAGACTAAATGAGGTCTTCTACAGTTTTTTTTTATAGGATAAGGGGCAAACAAGCAGTTGGTAGATGATTACCGCCGCCCATAGACATCTGCAAAACTCGAGGTTTTGCAGGCGCGTTGCCGGTTTATTATATGTATAGATATAGATCTAGATAGATATCACCACAGAGATTTCACTTTACGCCGCGCGCCGGTGCAATGTAAGCGAGAGGTGCCGGTCCAATTCTTCTCTTCAAGTTGTCATAATAAGATAATATTTGCATTTTTTTTTTATTATTTTTGATAGGTTGCTTAATATTTTCAATGTTATAGTAACTAAATTAATTACTTAATTGTGTTTTATTATTAATTTAAATAACATGTAATCTTATCTGCTATGGAAGAGTGGGACCACCTGCCACAAGTATGTCTACATACTTACTAGGTGGTTTCCTATCTCTGTGTATTCTTATGTAACATATTGTGTGTTTATTGAAATAATTTTAATTTAATTTAATATCTCTCATAGAGAATAATAATAATCTAATAGATATATCTCATAGAGATATAAAGAAAGAATAAATTTATTTCTGATATCTATCGATAATACCTACTTATTTCATGTTACGAGTAAGTGATCGTATAGATAATACAGTCTTTGTATCGGAAATACCGTTACAGGATCTACATAATACATTGAGAGTGAATTTGGCTCTAGAAAAGATTCTCTCATAAGAGTCTCAGTGACTCGGGCGGTCTGCCAGAAACGCCAGGTTTGTGGGGCGTGTCTCTGGTCACTACTTCGAATAACAACATTATATTTTCAGCAAATTTAAAACGGCGATATAATAGACTGTTTGACAGTAGCTCTGCAATATAAAATGTTATTGTTTACAACTCTTTATAAATGTTACAATATTTATCCTATCAAAAACATTTCATGTAAAATGTTACCAAGACGATCGCATAAAGTTTGCCCCGTGAAAAGATATCAGATCTCATGTAGATGTTATTGCTAAAGCCCCAAGTGGCTTTCAAGGTTTGGTTGAATCTAGTTGTAGCCGGCATGATATAGACTATACCTGGTATTAGCCTCTAAGGTTTGGCTGGATTTAGTTCTAATCGGAAAGATACCGGTTAGACATAGTTTTACTCGAAAACAATCGGCTAATTCTAGATTAATAATAAATAATAATAAATATCTGTGGACTTTTACACACCACGTTAGCCTAGCCCCGTGCTAAGTGCCGTAAGGACTTGTGTTACGGGTACTAGACAACGGAATACATTTAATATGGTTTATAAATTTAAGATTTTTTTTTATATATTTAAGATTTTTACTATATAAATACATATATATACATATATAAACATCCATGACCAAGGCGGGATTCGAACCCGCGACCCCTGGCGCAACATGCTCTACTTATCCGAGACCAGTACCACTGCGCCAGCCTGGTCGTCGATTTAGCCTTGACAGAATGGCTACATCTTGTTTTAACCGGCTAAAACTAGGTATAACCGCACTTTGGGTTTTAGCCGTAACATCTATATATATATAAAACTCAAACGTGACATAGCCAGCTATCAACGCACAGCCCAAACCACTGGACGGATCAAGCTGAAATTTGGCATCCAGGTAGATGTTACGACGTAGGCATCCGCTAAGAAAGGTTTTTTAGAAATTCAACCCCTAAGGGGGTGAAATAGGGTGTTGAAGTTTATATGGATTTCGCGGTTGAAACCGCGGGGCACAGCTAGTAATATATATAAAATTCTCGTGTCACAATGTTAGTCACCATACTCATCCGAAATGGCTTGATGGAATCTCAAGAAATTTTGTGTGCGCAGTGTGTAGGTCTTAGAATGGGCCAACATCTAAGTATTTTTCATCTCGATATTTCTACGGCATCGAAATTTAGTGGATGAAGCCGCGGAGCGCAGCTAGTTGTATGTAATATGGTTTGAGTTATATTGTTTTAAGCTTTCACTATTTGTATAGTCCCGTTTACAGTATTTATATACTGTAAACGGGACTTAATCGCGTTATAAAATCGAAATATTTACCTCGACTCTCGACGTTTCGGCCGTAATGCAACGGCCGTGGTCACGAGTAGAGTCTACGTCGAGAGTCAAGGTAAATACTTTGATTTTATAACGCGATTAAGTCCCGTTTACAGTATATAAATAATGTTGGAGTTTGTGCAATGAATTTTGTGCTAAACTTATTTGCCAACTCTTTCAGTAAATTTCCTTCCATATATTACCTCCCACACGTATCCCACTTTACTTTCGTGTATCACCACGTGTTTACCGGACACGTGTATCAGGTCCCGCGCTAATTATGTAGTTAGCGCGCGTGTTGTTTGATTACTTGCGGGTCATGGTGCCCAGGGGGCTGGAGGATGTATACACATTTATACTTTGCAATGCTATCATAATCATAATCATCATCATCGCATCAAAACAACTTTAATGGATTTTGTTCTCGCCAAGTTCGAGACGAGTAGCACCATCTCCCGGCACAATAATAGAACCGCGCGACTACTAGCGACAGAGTTTTGACGTTTGACGTCTGACTCTCAGTCTGTCTCCTCTTGTCAACGGGTGAGCGAGCTGTCAGCACCGTTTGCGCATACGCTTGCTTTTCTGTGTGTTTAAGTGCCTGAAATCCTTCATTGTGAGCTCACAACCATTTAAATAACTATAAACATTAAATCCCGTATAAATAAGTGCTTAAGTTCCGCTCAAGATAGTCCGCCTCAACAAGGTAGTGCTCCTGCCAACCAACAAGACGCCAAAGGTGAGTTCAGCTTATCCCATCCAAATCTCACTCCCTTTCAGCCCATCCGAGAGACGATAGCTACTTCCCGCATTTAGCCCGTCCCGTCAGATTTTATCGAGGTTTATTTATGTGCTAGCTGCGCCCCGCGGTTTCACCCGCCTAATTTTCGATCCAGTGGAAAATAGAAAATCATTCCATGGCATCCCATAGGAACATTTTGTAGGGATAAAAACTATCCCATGTGCTAATCCAAGTTACTCTCTATGTGTGTGCCAAATTTGATGAAAATCGGTTCAGGAGTTTTTGCGTGAAGGTAATAAACAAACAAACATACAAACTTTCGCATTTATAATATTAGCCCGACGTTTCAGAAGCTTCACGTCAACCCTGGTCCACCCGGAACCACGTAAGACATCATTACCATAAACATCATCAGATTTTATCGGTCCACTGATGGCCTCTTTCAGCGAACGTCAAGCTCTTCCGCGCCTCGCATCCATCTTGGACCAGCTCCACTGTCTTCCCACCTCGTGGATGGACCAGCACTTCGACCATAACGCCACCTCCACTCTACGTTACTGGCCCATCCGCCATGTCTTCTGAGTGTGACCAGCCCATTGTAGCTTCAGTATTAATTCTTCTCGTTATATCGGGTATATTAGATAACATAGACACGAGGCCGGCGTAAAGTGACAGCTGTGTTATCGCGTTTCGTGCAGTGTGTAAGTAGCCCGTGGCCCATGGAGGCGAAAGAAGAAAGAAGAGCAGCACAAATGTATAGCCTCTACGCGGATGTCTATGGGCGTCGGTAGCCATGAAAATCTGTAAAATAGCTCCGACTCCTCGTTCGCCCACTTGTATTATTAAAAGAAATCTCTATCCGAAAGATCTTTTTGTTCAAATAAAAATCTCTCAACAAGCTCTATAACGAAGAGGCTAATTAAAATGTAGCTAATAATTAAATCTGTGTCTCTAATTACAAGCTGTATTTCAGTTACCGTCTCTGTAATTATCCTTTCAGGAAACTGAAGCAATTTACTATTCAGTCTTAACTAGACATTATTACTACGAGCTTTTGACTTTTAACATATTATCTTGAATCGGCTACGCGATTTCATCTACCTAATATAATATACCAAGGAACGATTAATTTTACGAGTACATCTTGATTTAAAAGTAATTTTATACTAATCAGGTGGCCCATGGAGGTGGGAGGAGAAAGGAGGGCAGCGCATCTGTATAGTCACTGTGCAGATGTCTATGGGCGTCGGTAGTCATGAAAATGGCTACAACTGCTCGTTTGCCCCCCTTTGCCATAAAAAAAATCAGGATAGTAAAAGAAAACTAGCTAACAGTGCGTTGATGAAAATCAATATGGCAGCCATTATTGAAATAAAATATAGCCTTATTAGCTGTTACCCGCGGCTTCGCTCCCGTCGTAGAAAAATAAATTGCCTATGGCACTCTTCAGTCCTTCACAATCCCCATACTAAATATCACGTCATGTGAAAGAAGGACAAAGAAACAAACAAACAACACACTTACGCATTTATAATATTAGTACGGATAAGTTGAACGAAATTACGTAGTATATACTTACTTACTTACTTTGCTGGCTTAGCGACCCCAAGATGATATTGACCTCCAACTCCAGAGGACCTTTGCTTTCTATTCTAGACTAAATAAGTAAATATTTATACAGGGTTACATTTTGGTCACCGGCCAAGTTTTAAAGTAAACATCATTCCAAGGGTGTGTTTCAAATTTTTATCTTCTAATTGTAATATTTTGTTAAATAAAAATCGATTGTTGTTCGCATACGAAATGTATCGACTTCAAGGTTAGTGACGTCGGCCGAGCGACACTCGCGAATCAGATGCCACGTGGTGTCCAAGAAATATGTTTATAACATGGGATAAAGTAATTGTATCTAATTATTTTTTTATTTCATAAATGTAATGTGACCAAAAAATAACCCTCTCCTCCCCTCTCCACTGTTCACCGGCTACTTACACACCGCACGAAACGCTACAGCACAGCTGTCACTTTACGCTGGTTTCGTGTAAGCCAGAGGTACCTCCCCGATCGTGCCGGCCCAATTCGCCTTCATACATGCAGCGTAGCACCTCTTACTATGATCGTTCAGTTCCAGACGGTCGGTCCATCAAATTTAGTCCAAATGATTCAGTTATTACCTCGTACACAGAGAAACACAGACTGATCAATGATTGTATGATTGGCTAGGTATTTAGTATCATAAAAACACATTCCACTTGAAAAAAACATAGTTTATTTGAAGTTACTGATTGACACTAATTTTATTTATGTACATCTATTTGACTGGTTTATCTATATCCTATTAATTATAAAGAAGTAAATTACAAACCTATTCATATAAGTATAATAAACTTATGCTATTAAATGCTAGTGTTTATTTCGTCTACATTTTTTTATAGTAAGCCTCCAAAACGCTACTCTAAAATCTGGAGAGTAGAAGGCGTAAATGAATGGATTTATGGCCGAGTTGAACCATCCTAGCCATGTCAAAATGTACATTAGCACCGGATTGACATATTCGTTTGGTATAAAAGGCGTAAGTAGGTAATAAAGGAAGAATGGTAGCCAACAGGCAATGAAACCGCCGACTACAAAACTGAGCGTTTGGGCTGTTTTTGTCTCTCTCCGTAGAGAAGATACGCGATTTTCCATTGGTTCTTTAATCGACTGCCTGTTTCTTCCTTGGTTTTTATATTTATAATTCGCCTTGAAAGATACGTCTGTATATAACCGGGATTCTTTCTCAGCCCGGTATTTGCACCTTTTCTTCTCCGTTCGGAAACAGCATGGGCATTTTTGGTTCGTCTGCGTCGATGATTCGCTGGGTTGGTTCGAGTTCTTCGATGTCTGCTTCGATGCGTTCTGTCGTAGCGACAATTTGTCCGATCCCGAATCTGATTCGGTTCTTATACAGGAGAAGTTCGATTTCTGGAACAAAGAAAACGTTTTATGAAAGTATTCCAGACTTTTACCAGGACTGAAATATCCCAGAAAGGGGCATTGGACGAATATGCACTATACAGTTGTGGGAAATAAAAATCCAAGACCAATAAATACCCTTTTCGTAGTACAGGTATAAATAGAAAAAAAAAGCTCACAAAGCGCCAGGTATAAGAATGGTAATTTGTTCTAGTCTGCCATTCTCAAGGTATAACAAAAAAAAAAGCATGAGAGCTAA